>VACF01000905.1:16114-38546 GCA_006891605.1 Pleurozium schreberi | reverse complement strand
AAGCCGGAAGAACCATGCCGGGTCGGTCTCATACCGGCACTTCCAGATGAGCTGGCTCTGATTTGCCTGGCACGAGTACCRCGTGCTCAACATGCGATTCTGAGTGCCGTTTGTCGCAGCTGGCGACGCCTCTTGCAAGGACGTGTTTTGTATGACATCCGGCGGGAGCTTTCGCTCACTGAAGAATGGCTCTTTTTGTGGACTCAGGTACCTCTTATTACTTGTGTTTCCCTGCCAGCTGAGAGCACCAGGTCCAGCTTTCTGCTTCACTTCGCACACTTTTCCATTTCTTCGATTTCATATGATCGAAGACTGCGATAATAGGATCAAGATGTGCAATGTCACAGCATGATTAACTTTATTTCTTTTTTTCGTTACTCAAAATTTTAATCTATATTTTACGGTAATAAAAGTCTCTCTGAGCATTTGCGAGCTCTCCGCCGAAYTCACCATACTGTGGAAGTAAGWAMAATTAAATTGTCCARAGAGTTTGTAAATTACTTTGCGGATCCAAGGTTGTAAAAATGCCACACTAAATTTGAAGAATATGTAATATTTTGGTTACCGTGGTCCACATTATGTGCTGTATCTGACGTAGTTGGATCAATTAAGAATTTATTATCTCAATTTCACATATTATGAGAAGATGTCCAGATGTGAAAATTGAGGGCAAGTTTGGGCCATGGTGGAAGAGTCAGTTATTCAATATGTGATGCTGTGGGGGCTTAGAGGTAGAGAGTGGTGGGATGGAGTGATGTCTCAACACTACTACAACTGCCCTCTCATGTTGCTATTAGGACATGGAAAGAGCCAACGTGTGGCATGGGTATGACCCACAATCCAATCGATGGTTTGCTCTCCCACCTTTGCCCAATGAACAGCGCACCGCTGGCAACTCTGCATCTGCAGTGGTGGATGGCAAACTCTTTGTGGTAGGGGGGCAGCTGGACAATGGCAATGCATGCAGCTGTGTTTCATACTTTGACATGCAGCTCAACTGCTGGAAATCTGCAGCCCCTTTGAACATTGCGAGGGCCAAGTGCATGGCAGGTCGAGAACAACACTCCGGCCTTTTGATTTAATGTCCACTTGTCTAAGAACAGTGATATGCCCTGTTAGTCCGTGTGACACTAATTTACCATTGTCGCACATTCTGTAAAATATTTRAATTAGTGAAAGCTGAAATACTACTGCATAGTACCAGTTTCCACAATAATGAAATTTTGTAGTAACATTAGTTTTGCACCCTCACTAATAGGTCAAATCAGTGCAGCTTATTTGTCTTTAATGAACATTTAAAAAATATATGAGCTCTCTTGATGTTATTGCTAATCTCACTTGAAAGTACTACTGTAAGGGTGGATGGGCCGGTGTGGGTCCTGTTATGTGCTACACTATGTTGTGATTACATATTCYATGATCTTCATGAGCAGGTGTTATCAACAACCAGCTGTATGTCGTTGGAGGGTTTACAGAACGTGATCAGGATGCAGGACCCACTGCCGAGGCTTACAACCCGGTGAAGAATGAATGGCGCATAATTTCCTCAATGAAAATCTCCATGGAGCTTTAYGATTCTGCCGTTCTCGACAACAAGTTCTACGTCGTGAATTCTTCGAGTGAGAATCTGGTTGGACTGGTTTATGACCCAAAGCAAGATGAATGGGTTTACATGGCCCATGGCCTCAATACAGGTAATGGCACCCCTAAATTCGCGTTCTGTTCTGAATCTTTGCAATGCTGAGTTCACAGGCATTCAGTAAGATAGTGGATACTATTTGCGTCACTTTAGGCATTTTCACCATCATTTAGGAAGGATGATTATGTTCCCACCAATATGTAATAATTTCTTATGCAGGGATTGAAAGTGGGAGGTTGTAGACCACTATTGAAAGGACAGTAGACCATTTCCACTCAAAATATTAGTGCCATGGACGTTCATGCAAGTCGCAATTTCACCCAACTTGCTAATTGAAGGCCAATCCAGTATATTGGGAGAGATGAATTGTTGGTAACAGGGTCAATAGAGAAGACGAGATCAGATCCCTATCAATACACTGATGATCCTAAACATGAGACCAAACTTGAGACCAAACTTGAGACCAAAAATAGTTAGGCCGCTCCCAACCAAACCCTTTTAGAGTTTTGGTCTCGTATTTAACAAACTCTTCGTGTTTGATGCAGGTTGGCAGTCCAAAACTGCTGCTATGAATGGCAAGCTGTATGCTGTGGGCGACTCTCACTCACTCGAAGGCAAGAATGAAATTTCAGTCTATAATGGAAAGAAGGACTCATGGGAAACCATCAAGGGTGTCTTGGAAGACTCGGCGCCTGTTTTGGCCTGGGGCCCGGAGCTGGTGAGTCTGGGTGGAAGACTTTGCATTGTTGGAACAGGTTTGCAACCACGGTTCGGAACAAGCCGAGCAGCCGTGGCCGTTGTGGAGGTGAACGATTCCAAGACTGATTCCAAATCCTCTGCCTCACTTCAATTTTATGAAGATATCACGGGCAAAATTGAGTTCGCTGATCCACTACCCCGGGGGGCATGTCAAGTCGTGGCTCTGTGACAGGCCTTGTACAGTGGGAGTGGAACTTTTCTATCAGTAATCCTGGACATATCCCATCTCAGCCATGCCTTGTCATTGACTTCATTTCTCTCCCCTGTTTCTGGAAGCTTTCAGGTCTAAACTAGCTTTGGTTCTGTGAATATTCTCATTTTTTTGCTAAGCTCATCGTGTGTTCAGAGCAGGCAAATGAACGTGTCTAAAGCTCAAGAAGTTTATCCAGAGGTTTATATGTAATTAGAATCCTCCTCTTTTTTTTTTTTAGGATTAAAGGCCCACTGGGTCATCGTGCTTTCTTTATTTCTGCCCCACCCTAGCCAATTTACCTAGTTGAGGACAACCCTCCCTCTTGGCATCAACCTGACGCAGACTGACATCAATTGTAATTAGGGATTGTAAACAGTTTACCGACTCCACCAAAATTTTACAGTTTATACATTATTGAAGTGTGGTGATCTGTTGAACGTGTGATAATACAATCTGTGTGTTACTGTTTTTGGTTTGTTTGCTTTTTTATTTGTTGCGTTGAAGTGAATGGGATATCGTAATGCGAAAGTAGGATATAAGATGTAACGATGCTTAGCTGCCATCCCTATATATTTTTGAGGTTCTGTAGTTTAGGATACCCATCCATAGGTTGTTTGTTTTGATTGTTTGTTATGTCGAGATCTCGTGGACCATGCGTCCCTTGATCACATTCTTGGTACCGTTGGAAAGCTCTTGGCAGGGAGGGGTGCATGGGCTTTGTTTTGTGGTGTTTGGACCTATGATGGGAAAGTTATGGATTTTTGAATTATTTTTTATTTAAAAAAATTAGAAAATTATTTTTACTTTTATTTTGGCTGTAGCAACGGCACAGGGCACACTACTACACACTCCTGTAGTCGTCCTTATGTTCATATGTTGTTCTTCAAAGTTAGGTTATTTTGTGCTTATCCTCATGTTTTTTCATTGTTCTCCTTCAAGAAGTGTCTATTAGTGTACTTAGCCTTTCCCGTGGCATATGGCAATGTATCGTGACTTTTAAACTTGAAACAACTATGTACTTGGACAAACACTATTTGGAAGCATGTGCTACCTTTGAAGTGTGTACTATTTTCGTTTTGATAAGTACATATGTTGATGTTCATAAATTGGCCAAACTATTGAGTTATTCGTAAAGTACACTACCTTACGCTGTGTAAGGCACCTGCTCTTGATGGTCTTGATCTAGTTTGTATGAGCAGGTTGTGTCCGAKATTTGACTTGTTGCGACACAGCTCGTTTGATTATCTAGTACATTTCCTATTCAAAGATTAATGGCCAGACATTTAGCCAAAGTCATTCTTAATCCCAACTTGCTAATGGAAGGCCAATCAAGTGAATARATAGATGAGCTGCTGCTGGTAACCGGTGTCGGTGTAGGAGATCTGATCAGGGTATCCTCCACCTTTTATAATTCAACTTTTCCTGTACCTGGAACTCTTTTACTCTAACATGTASAACAGAAATTGGCTGCTCCATGCTTCTGTGCAATAAGAACTGAAGCATATTCTTTCGTATTCATATTCTTTCGTCTTCCTTCTAAGAGTTTCTCGTGTTTTAAGAGAGGCTTTGACTTGAAGACGGGATTTGGGTTTTTATCATACATTTCTATTTCATCAAATAGTTCATAAACTTGTTGTATGTTAAATGGATTTGTTTAGGGTTGGAGGAGAGGTTTGCCGTGATCAACACTGGTGCCTACGAGTGCCGCTCATGCGGTCACACATACGAGGAGCAGAAAGGAGACCAGACTTACCCTGTAGCTGCAGGCACTCTGTTCCGAGACCTTCCGGAAGACTGGCTGTGCCCCACATGCGGTGCTGCCAAGACTTACTACCAAACGAAGAGTGTGGAAGTCGCTGGATTTGCCCAAAACCARCAGTATGGACTGGGTGGGAACACGTTGACAGCGGGGCAGAAGAGTCTTGTGATCTACGGTTCTCTCTTGGCATTCTTTGCTCTTTTCCTTTCTGGCTATTTCTTACAGTAAGTGGTAGCATGGATACTTGGGAGAGATCGTTACTGACATCTACATGATTTGTAGATTGGCCTTTGTATGATGCGGAGGAGAGATCTGTAGTTTGTATTATGTCTTTTATGTAAATTGAATTGAGGGTTGCGTATTTGTTCTTTCTATCTCGATAGGTAGGTTCTTGTTGTAGCAGCGTCTGAGTCTCTGTACTTCAAATGTTGAGCCAAAGRCTTAATGACCATGAATGCAAACATCTCCTGGAACAAGGACCTTTTTTTTTYCGAAGACTTTCCTGATTGTACCCCTTGCTGGCATTGAGACGTCCGACATGTGATATCCTGAGTGAGTTTTGGCTCTGTTGTTTACGAGCAGAAGTGCTATTCAAAAAATATTTAAGAGAATTTATTCAAAGTTTATACATTGGGTTTAAGTATCCAATATTGAGTGCTGTTTTTGCTATTTGAAATGCGTGTCCTCAACGGAAGCAGATCAATGTTCGAGTTCTACTCTAGGTGATTCTACAAATGTCATGAATATATTTCTGTGTAGGGAAGGCAAGTTCAACTCAGTATACTGTTCCAATGCCTGCAGATTGCAACCTACKCTCTCAACACACGCAATCCTGCGTGTATAAATCCACCACTTGGCGATGATCTAGACCTTAATTTTCTTGACTTGAATGGGCAGATTGTCCTTAATGTGAGGCATGGGCAAAAATATGGGCTCCCGCTTGCCATAAACCTCCCACCTGCATTGACTTCCTTCTTGTTAAAACTGAATCGTCTTTAACAGCATGATTGTCTTTAATCTCCAAGCAGGAAACAAATATATCTCGATTCTTTTTGYAMAGTATMTTKAGGTCAAGATCTAAATCTTTSTTTMAWWWTTTTTTAGTTTTTTACTCAATTCACAGTAGCAAAATAATGGGGTTATGGGGATGCAGGTTTCTTACGTGTACTTGGTGACAAAATGATGCAGGAAGACGGCCACTTCAAGGCGAGCCAAATCAGCACCGGGGCAGATGCGAGGTCCATTACCGAAACCCATGAATGGCACTTTGCCAGCTTCAGGTCCCTGTTTTAGAATGCCACACTTAATTTTTGCCTCCCAATATTACTACCGGTACAAAAATTTCATTTTATTGCACTCATGAATTTTTGTTAACAGGAATAAAAAAAAAAAAACTAATCAACACTAGGCTTGAGCTCCGCTACAAAGTTTGAATTCCTTTGTTTTTGTGTGTAGGAGGCAGAGGCAGGGGTCTTACAATGTAGCGGTAAGGGTTGAACTTCTCAGGTTCTTTAAAGCCAGTGGGGTCATAGTGCACCGACAGAATGGAAGTGAACACCTTCCAGTTCTTGGGAATAATGTAATCTGTCAAAAGACAAAGGCAACAGGTTCTCAATTATATTGGCAAATTATTCTGACTGCCACGAATGAGATGCACAGGTGGGTTTTCCTTTACTGGGATAGAGATATATATAAGTTGCAAGCTTGTTGAATTGTATCAAACTTTGCCATTTAAACTCGAATTTGCAAAATTTTATGGAAATATCTTTGTTTAACACATTAGGAGGAGTTTCAGCACTTACTGTTGATTTTGACATCTTCTTTGGCTTCACGCATGAGGAGGTTCAGAGGGGTGCTCATTCTCACAGATTCGGTGATTACCTGCAAGTGACAAAAACTCTCCATTAGAATAGTCGGTTTTCATTCACCCTCTCAAACTGGTGAAAACTCACGAACATGTGTTTTTGGTTTTCTAGTCAAGACAGAAACCATTGTAATTAAGTTACTTAGTTAATTAATTCAGTCTCTTACATGCTGAGTGAAGACCATGCGCTTGTACTCCTCCCATGAGAGCTTTTCTCCAGGTGCCTTGTTTTCACGTATCTTGTCATTCTCATCCTGCAGGCATGAACAAGAAAAATCCATGAAAAATCCACAGCAGGCATGAAAGGAAGCTCCTAACACCTCGTCTGATTCAAGGAAGAGTCAAGGTATCGAAGATGCCGCAATCCTGTTTTACTTTCTTTAACACAAATATATCTCATAGTTTCTGGGTTTAAGATTTTCGAAGAAAGGAGCCTCTTGACATCAATCTGACATTAATCACRTCAATTACAGATCCCTGAGAATGATTAGTTTTAGGATTTCCAACAATCCGAAATCATATCGAATTTAGGGCTTTTAGATGTTGTAGGATTTGAGGATTGCTATACTCACCTTGACTTCTTGCAGGATTTGAGGATTCTCGGACAGGTACTTGATGGCAAATGTGAGCGTCGTGGTTGCTGATTCATGGCCTGCAAAGAGGATGCTGTGAATGTAATCCTCGGCCATCTCTTTCAACTCGGCATCGGTGTAAGCTGGGTTCTCTGCCTTTTTGAAGTCTTGAAACTCCTTGTACTGGTTKATATCATTGGGTCCGCAGATGGGTAAAATGTCCTTGTAAACTATGTCCAAAGCTCTCTGCCTCGCCTGCATCCCAATTACACTGAAAAAATTAGCTCAAACTAAGGGTTTGGTGCGACTTAAGATTGAAGGGCAAATTAATTTAGTTGTTATTACTGCAAAATTGAAACTCTTAACGTTAAATTTGACTTTTCAATGTAGATGCATATTGTTGCACATGAGTGGCTATAGAATCAACTGAAGGAAGAACAATACTTTCTGGGAGGGAGCAATATCTCAACATCTAAAAACAGATTTCAAAGCGTTCTATCGCCAAATGCAGTGCACTCTATGTTTTGAAGATCCCTTTTTTGAGTTGCAGAATTGCAGAAAAGATAATGTACGTGGTGTACCTTCGTGGCTTCCTGGAATTTGGACCCCGCAATGCTAATGGGTGCAGTGTAGAGACCGTCAGTGTAAGTGTACATCTCCTTTTTCAAAGCGTTCAACACCTTGCGTGGCTTCAACACGCTGAAGAGTGCTGCCGCCACGATTTCAAACGTAAACTGTAACAAACGAATTCACCATCGCTAGCACATCAGTCACACTCAACATCATTCCAAGCAATTCGAGGTACTAACTAGTTCCTAAGTCTCCCTCCTTCCCATTTTTTTCACCTCTAGATTCTAGAAATGGCAGTTTTGAAGCATTTTTGGTGAGAATATTAATAGTCAAGGAACTTTAGGGGTTAATATACGTATCATAGGTTGAGCTACCTGAATTTTGAGGCTTTCTAATAAAAATTTAATTTTAATTGGAAGGAAATTTTTTGTATAATTTTGTTAAAACTATGCATAAGTGTTTCAATTCTTCATATATATTGTAAGTTTATTTTCAATCTATATGGAACTAAAGATTTTCTACATTTAATATTTTATTTTTTTCTTCACCTAAATTTTCGGTCTTTTTAATTTGCTATAGTTTTTACAAAAGCAGTCTTTTAAGTTGTTTTAATGTCGACGACCCCTACATATAATACAAGAGTTGTGTACATGGGGGTCAAATTAATGCCAATTTGGTTGAGGTTTTCTCTCTTTATTTTTTGTAACAACTCAAGCACACCTCAAATGGAATATCTCTCTTATAGAATCTTGCATGAGGAGAATTCTTGACCATTTGACTCCTAGATCCTTCTTTTGAAATGTTGTATACATTGGCTTCAATCATTAATTATGTATATTGTAACTTACATCTTTTCAACCAAATTGGTTACAAAGAAAGTTTCTTTTTTAAATTTAGAGCATTAGTTTGGATGCATTTGAAGTTATTTGGATCAAATATCCGTTGTAGCACTTTGTTCATCATCCAAAACCCAACTATGACACTTCATTAAAGAGCTCAATGATACATTAATAAGAAATTTTTTAATTTTATGAGAGTCAAAAGGCCTTTGCTAGAATTAATGAATAATGATGTTATGCTTGAGCTCATTATTATTGTGAGGTAGTGAAATTATCCAAAGAAAGATTTGAGCATTGTTGCAATTATTGTTGAATCTTGTTGGGAATTAAAAGGGACTTTGATATTCTCTAGCATATATTTTTGAATTCCATATGAATAAACTATGAATTTTCAAAATGTTGAAAATAAATGAACCCAAAATCAACTRTAAGCTCTTTTGAGTAAAAATTAAAAACATAAAGGTAAGCCGATAAGCTTTAGAAACAAGTCACAATTAAGGTAGGATGCCTATTGCAAGTTGTTTGGCCATTGCCCATGGTTGCACTTATTAAGTTCACAAAAAAAATAAAGCAAAATGGGTCTACAAAGGGTTTGTTTGAAGTAAGTGAGTTCATTATGGACAAAATTGTAGTAGTGGTTTACATTCAAGTTTTGAGATGTACACCACTAATTCAGTTTTGCCCACAATGGACTCACTTACCTTGGATGTAGTCACCTTAGACCTTAATATAAGACCACCAAAAGATGTTACCTTATTATCAATTTTTTATTTATTTAATTTGTTTTGGTCACATCTCCAAATTTTTGTCACTATGGCAAAAAAAGAAGCAAATACAATACCACAGAGATGTCACCTCATTATTTTGAAGAAGTGAGTAAGGTAGGGTGCTCTAAAAGAAACCATACTCTAAAAGTGACTACTGATACAAAGGTACATTACATTTTCTTCAATATATCAATGGTGTACATTTCAAGAGGTGGCCGCTTTTAGTGACCATAGCGTTTCAACTTCAAAAATTCATAACTACTACCTCAAAGCTCCAAAAGATACAAAACAACTTGGGTTAGATGCTAGTTCCATTTTGCTTCCTACAAAATATACAAAAATAAATTAAAAAAAAATTCAAGGAGTTTGGCTTCCCTAAAATGCATTCAATTCTCATTGACTACGGTAGGCATCTCCAAAATTGCCTTTACCCCAAAATTGCCATCTTCACAATTTGTACATCTCCCAAATCAATTATGTACCTAATATGTGGAAGAAACGCTTTGAGAACCAGACTTTGAACCTTCATAACTTTTGCATATTGTATCCAAATGTCACATTCTTTGATGCTTTGGAACCTCCTATCACTTGCCAACAAGACAAAATGAAAATCTCACCAACCCAATAATAGTAACTAGGCACAGTACCACTTTGTGGCAGTTTTGGGTGTACCCCCCGTAAGTACCTTAACCCTTGAATGCCGCGGCGGAGGTTTTGTGTCCTCTCAATGACAGAAGATCACATTGTATAGGACAAAATTGCAACTTTTCATCCTCAATATTAAGAGTGGAAAGGGAAGATCTTTTCTAGTACTTTAACTTCCAATGAGTACATTTGGCTTTTCAAAGTAGATGATGTCACACGGTATCAAAAATGCACGATTTCCACGGCCACCGGTCCGTCCTTCAAGGGTTAATGCAAGAGGTCTAACTTCCTAAGTGAGGTGGTCTTCCCAAGAGTCTGACTAGTGATGTAAGATGTGAGTCTTAATGAGGGAATATATGTTGTTTCCAATGTGTGCTGACTCAGTGTTTGTGGTCTACAGTCTACAGTCAAACCCTAAACCACGGAGGAATAATAAAACAATTGAGCTTCCTTCCTGGCAAGTTCGCATGACATTAACACATGTTCAGCAGAAGACCTCAAATCCAATAACAAATAACAAATAAGGTAAATAACAAATAAGGTAGTCTGCTCTTAATTAAAGCGCCCATGCTCTAAAAGCGATCATGATATGGAGGTACATTTTGCTTTCTTCAGTGTACCATCATTGTACATTTAAGGAGGTGGTCGCTTTTAGTGACCACTGCATTACAACTTCAAAATTTTGTAACTAATTCCTTGAAGGTCTGAAAAATATGAAACGACTTGGGTTACATGCCAATTCCTTTTTTCTTCCTATAAAAATTCACTGAAAATTATTTCAAGGAGTTTAGCTTCCGTGAAAATGCAATTAGCTCTTAAATGGTCGCTTTCAGAGCAGTTTACCTTAGGTCTCCTTTTCACCTCACGTTCGTCGGACTGTTTGACATTAATTTTTTTTGGTTGAAGATATTTCTGTACAAGTTGTTCACTCTGGGGAAACGGTAAGTTTGTCAAATCAGTGCAGGTTCTTTGGCAGGGGTCACTGTCAAGTTTGAATGTTGTTATTTTGGGTTGTTGTATTTTGGGTTCAGAGTTGTGGTGGTGGGGCAAGGTATGCTAGGAGCCTCTCTCCAATGTAAACTCATCACCTACTAATTAACCCTGTAAGGACACTGCGGACCCGAGTGGTCGGACAATGGATGACTTCACTGTTAAAGAAAAAGAGAGTGATGGTGAATTTCGTTAAATTGGCAGTATTTTTGTGCCAAAAATGGTGGTATTGTGTGACATTTAATGAAATGTTGTGCCAATTTAATGGAATGTCGTGCAAGTTCTAACATATTTTGTGCCATTGTAATGGGATGTTGTGCCATTTTAATGAAATGCTGCACCATTTTACTGTAATATTGTCAATTTTAACGAAATTCACCATACAATGCACCTATTGGTCCAAGAGTCCAAGAGTTTTGGTGCTATCTTGGTTATGGGGTGCTCCATATT
The DNA here is from genome assembly GCA_006891605.1 of Pleurozium schreberi. Taxonomy (NCBI): domain Eukaryota; kingdom Viridiplantae; phylum Streptophyta; class Bryopsida; order Hypnales; family Hylocomiaceae; genus Pleurozium; species Pleurozium schreberi. The sequence goes on along the minus strand of VACF01000905.1, from coordinate 27,499 downwards.
GACATCCTTACAGGATTAAGTATACTAAATAGTGAAATTAGGTTGCCCCTCACTAATTTATCGACATTCCACACTATTTTAATATTTATTTTTACTACACAAGAATGCACTATTTGAATTAGTTATTGGTGTAATTGGGGCTCATGAACCTCCATGTGCAAATGAAAGTATTTGTAGAAATATTTGTTGACTTTGATGACTTGTGGAGTAAGGCAACCTAATTGTAAAGGCAACCTAATTTCACTATTTAGTGTAGAACTCAAACTTTGATCTTTAACTTAGATACAAGTAAATATGGTGAATTTTGTTAAAATGGTGCAGTCATTCTGCAACTTTGACACTTTCATAGTTGAGACTGTGCGGTTTGAAATCTAGACTTGTCATAGAGGGTTAAGACTGCACGGTTTGAAATCTAAAGTAAGACAGCCCATTGCGGTTATTTCTTCCATAGTGGTCACCTATGAAGTGGCCCCATTGTGGGTTTTTTAGTTTTGTGAGATCTAGACCACAATCAATGTCTTACATGGTAGTGATGGAGTGATTAGTGACCACGTAAGGCACTTCCAACTTTAATTTTAGTGTGAAATTCATTACAAGGATTGACTTTTTAGGTATTCCATGTTAGAAAATATTGTGATTGCATTAGGTAGTGAGATGACCATCATGGATTCAGATTTTGTTGGCTATGGGGTGGTCTACAGACCTTGTTGGGCATGGAAAACTTGAACACTTTAAAAATTCTTAGCAAATTCATACTTTATCTAAAAAATATAATTTCAATTGCCCTTGCTGTTTCTCACACTTGTCTTTAAGTGTGGAAAAGATTGAAAAATTTCAACAGTATCATGAGGCCAAACTCCAAATTATGACCACAATGGGCTGTCTTACCTTATACCTATCCTATCTCCATCGAATCCTCATCGAATCCTCAGAGGCTAGCTCCTGCAGCTGCTTCACATTTTTTTTCCATGGCCTTCTAAGAGTTCTTCCATCCTTCACTCTTAAGAACTTCATATAAGGTAGGATGCTCTAAAACCGATTGCGCTCTAAAACCATTAACATGTAGTACATTTGTTCATTCTAAGGTAGAAATGTCGTCCCGCAAGACATGTCTTATTTTTTGTGACCTAAAAAATAAGTCATGTACTACATAGCAACATTATCAACCTTAAATGAACATTTGTCATGGATGTTAACGGTTTTAGAGCGCAATTGGTTTTAGAGCCATCCACTGTATACAGTATGTATGTAGTCGATCACCCGGCCTCCAAGAACAGAATTCTAGCTACTGTAGCTAGCTTGAGACTCACAAGATTTACACTCAGAAGACCACACCAAGAATGCTAAGGAATGTAGGGGACTTGATTACAGCTGCAGTAGATTGCAGACGTACGCAAGTACGTTGGCAATTGCAAATGACAGATTTCTATATCAGCTAGTTTGAGGGAAAACCGAAATGAGATGATGAAACGTCGTCGATCACTATCAGATTGGTGACAGATGGATTGGTGCTTGCACATTTCACTTAATTAATTGTACAACTTCAAAATGCAATCGCATAGTAGATTGCGCAATAATTTTTATCGTTCTGATTTTTATTTGGGATTTGTGTTGAAACATGTTCATGAGTCTGCAACTGAAAGACTCTGCAACCAATTGCAAAGTCTCCAAACTGATTGCTACCTAGAGGATGTAACTAACTCTTGTCCTTGGATGAAAACTCACGTAATCGTCACTTTCATGGATGATTTTTGTATGGTTACAAACCAATTATCCTGCTCATGGATGAAACACGTTCAAGTAGACCAACGCACACAATCAGAGTTGGTTACAAAGAATATGGATTGGATAGCCTATTGAAGTTGTACAAAACAAAATGAAAAGCATTCAAGATGACATACTGAAATAATTGGGATGGAATTGAGGACTTAATATATTTCACTACCAACAAACATTCGGGGCCAAATTTATTTAATTTTTAATTTACAAAATTTGTTTTTTATTTTATTTTATTATATTATATTGTCATTAGACAAAGGTAAGAGCAAGGATTTTTTAATTATTAGGTTTTAGTTAATCACTAGTAAAATTTATAAAATAAATTTACAAAAATAATTATTTTAAGTTTTTGTGATTTCTTTTTGCTACTAGAACTCATCTATTCTGAACTTTGAGCAGCATAACTTCTTTCCCTTAGCATTGATTTAAATAAAAATTATATTTTTACAAAACTAATGTGTTTTCCCATCTAAGTCTCTAAAGTCTTACGGAGTCTTTTTCCATAAAAAAAAACTGCCATTTCTAAGGCAATGAGCAAAAAAATTCATAAATTGATTTTTTTTTTTTGTATATAATCTTAGGACCTTGTTTTAGACTAGACTACGTGTAGGATTATGTAGAAGAAATTTCAAAAACTTTGACGTTGTAGTTTCCAAGACATTTGCACTGAAAGTGAAGTAAACAAGTTTTTTTGCACCTTGCCTAACTAGATTTTTTGACTTTGGATCTTCTTAGCTTCAAAATTTTGCACTTTGATTCTAATTTCTAATTTCTAATTAATTATATTGAAAAATTGAGTTTAAGTTCTAGATTTGTTTTTGTAAACCCTTCATTTTCACTCATTTAAAAATTGTTTAGTAGAAGTAGATTCGAGATTGAAGGGGAAAAAACCCCTTAATAGCACTAAGATAGAATTAAATCACCCTAATCTCAATGGTAAGATTATTCTAGGAAGGGATCTTAATCTTGTGAATTTTTTTTGGAAAAATTATGAAAATTGAATTAAAACATGAATCATATGACAAGTTTTTTTTTCCTATAAAGGTGCTTTGATTGCCCCTCCAAAGAGGATTGTTTATAACTTCTACATCACTAATATAAATGGAATGAAGGGTGATTGCAAGAAACACTTGTACTATTTTCCGTCACACCATCATGAAAAAAGTTATTTTCATTTATAACTTTTGCAAAAATGCTCGAAAGAACAAGAAATTTGGAAGCAAGCTATCTAATAGTATGGAAAATAAACATGGATTTTTTCAATTTTAGTAAAATTACTTAAATGACCAAAATTGAATTTTGATAATATGTCACACTTGCAGTTTTGGTGGTTTCTAGTACTATTGAGTACCTTTATTGAAAATTCAGGTCATGAAACTTTGTGGGGTGGTTTATAATATGGAAATACAACTTTCTAAGAGAGGGATTTTTGATTGTCTATTGCAAGTGAGTTCTAAATTGGCCTCAAGTGAGCACCATTTGCAATGAATTTTTGAATAATGAAAAATGATTTTGGTGGATTTTTTATGACTAGACATCTACATAAAGTTGTTGCAAATGGCCAATTTTATTTTATTTTTGAAAAGTTTATCCTATTTTTTACTAATTAGAATATCAAAGTATGTATTTTCTTTAGACTTGGCACTTTTCAAGTTCTCCTACTTAGAAAATTTTTCTTTACTTTTCCTTTCCACGGTATCTTCTTCTCAAAGGTATATACATTAGTCATATTTTTTTTAAATAATTTTTTTTTCTTCTAATTTTAAATTATTCCCCCAAAATCAGCCAAAACGCAACAAAATTGACAGGTTTTTCTTGCAATCACCCTGAATCAAAGTTTTTCATGTCGATAAAAACACAATCTACAAGAATCAAATTTTTTTATATTTTATATATTTTTGTAGGGTTATTTTCATCTTGTTGAATTGAAATGGGGTTTTGTTGTGCCATAACTTTTGCTCTTGGTCACTAATTGAAATAAAAATGATATTCACCAAAAGCTATTGTGTTTTTCTATCTTCACAAAGAGTTTTAGAAAATCACAAAAAATATTGAGACCATGAGAGCTTGCCCAAAATCCATTTCGTCTCCCAAGTGGACAATGGGACTTAAAGGGTCAAAAAAATTTCAAAAAATCATGCCAAAAATTGAGATCGAAAAATTGTACCAAACCTTCGATTATCCTCCAATAGTACACTTGGAACTTTAGGGAGGATGGGGTTGATTAAAATAAAATGAATCAAATGTTTTTTTAACATATATCACTCCATTTATTAAAATAAAGAAATTATTAAATTTCTTAAAGTAAATTTACTAAGATGCCCACATTGAGATAGAAATTTGACATAGATTTGAAAACTTGGAAAGAGTTCCTAGACCTCGAAATAAGTTGACTTCTTGGAAAAAACAAGCACACAATGAAACAACAAACTTGAACAAAAAATGAAGTAAAAATTACAATAATCAAGAAGGTTGCAATAATTGTAATCTTTGAAGCTTGACTTCCCTCGATCCATTCTTTTACCTTTCAATACTTCTTTTTATTATTGCTTTTAAATAGAAACATGATTAATTGTAACTTCTTGTTCCAATCTAATAGATGAATGGTGATGCAATTACCTCTTTGGATGGAGATGCCTTAATAGGTATTTATACATCATTACAAGAAACCAATATACATATGTATAGTGTGAAAGGCTAAGGAGATGAGAGGTGCAAGGAGGCTGGTGTTGAAGGGCACCAAGACATCCTTTCAAATCTAAATGGTAGTACCTTTTGGCAACATTTTCCAATGTGCAACCTCCAAATCTTTGGCATCAATAGCAACTGAGGCAACAACCCTAGTAAAAGAAACTTATAAGTAGTTTAACATCAAGCAACAAGTCTACTTTCTAAGAGAGAATGAATCTAGTAATAAGAACATCAAATTAAATATATTAGAGTGTGTATATATTAGTGTGTGTATATCTTGTTGGGCATTAGCCATGGATGCAACAGCAGGCAAAGTCATCACATGCAAGGGTATTTACTCTTTCCTTAGTCATTAAATGAAGCCATCTAGTACTATCTTTCCTTCCAATATGAAATCTATTAGTGGCACTAGTATTGGGCAAGGTTGCTTACAATGATACTCCGTCAACGTGAAGGGAGGGTTTAAACTATTGAAGGCTATTATTAAGCTTAATCGAGTTGAGAAATAAAAGAGAGAGAGAGAATCAATGTCTTGTTGTTGTGGTGACCCTCCTCTTGATGCTCATATTGCTGCCAGCTTTAAAGCCACTACCGGCAAATGCATCAAATGCAAGGGTATGCAAGGATTTTCCTTCAATTAATTCTTTTTCTTTGGATCTTAGTTTCAAAAATAAAATTCAAACCATGTCGTTCTTTACCAATTGAAGTTTGAAATCTTTATAGAGTATATAAAGGAATTGAGTGAAAAATAGATTAAATTAGATTTGCAACTTCACGTTGATGAATTCTTCGTTGCTTTTAGAGCACGCGACCTTGTTGGTAAAGTTTGGATTGGGTGGGATTCCGGTCAGTTCGCTACTAGTAAAGGATTTGTGATTATTTTTTTTTCAACCAATTTTCATGCCATGCCATTCATTCAAAGGAATTTTCAACTCTTCTTGGTATGGAAGTTCACTCTAGATGATGTTGTTTAGTATCACCATTGCTCATTATTAATTATTAATTAATTATGCTAAATGGGATAAGCTTATGACATGAGATCATGGTGGKATGTTTGTTGCAGCTGGGGTTGCCTATGAAGCCAATAAGCCACTTAGTTTTGAGGATATCCATTGTGCACCACCGCAACCCACGGAAGTCCGCGTGAAAATCACCCACGCTTGCATTTGTCAATCGGATCTTTACTTCTGGAAGGGCAAGGTAACTTGAATGATTTGCTACGTGCGTCAATTAGAAACTAGTAACAACAATTTTGTTGATTTCACGGTATTCCATGCGCCAAAAATTGTGACATATATCTTCACAAAGGTCTAATTTTAGGCCACAAACCGTACAACAAGTAGAGATTTGGGTTTAGGCTATGTGTGTGTCTTGAACTACTACACCAATGTAATGGAATATTGCCAATTTGATGATATAACTAAATGTTTCAAAAAGCTTTATGACTTAATGATCCTATGAGATAGTCTATAAGTTAACATCGTACTCATGCAAATTCCAAATTGCTAGCTTAGTTAGATGTGCGCAGGAGTATAATTCAATCAGTGTAAATTTCTTTTTTTCTACACTGAAAAAGGGTCTTCAAGGGACCAAAAAATTAAAGGGACTTATTGTGAAAACTGTAGATGTTTGAAACATGTTGTACACCCTCCCCCCACCCCCGACACTTTAGTATCTATTGATGCACATCAAAGATAGATATTTATATAGTGCAAAATGTCAATCAATTAGTATGGATCCCCCTTAATACCCCTCTTCAGTGTAGAATACTTTACAAATTCTTGAATTATACCGCCAATGTCTTAGTTGCAAACTCATGTGATTTTGAACACTGTCTACACATGATTGTGTACACAATTCAAAGACCCAAGAGTCATGTAGTCTTTGCGGAGTAGACGTTAATATTGAGAATTGCAAACACTAAGGTAGAAACACCCATTAGCATTCATATTCTCATTCCTATACCATAGACTACACTTAAATGCGTCCATTGGCTGTAGTTAATGTGTCTTCCAAATACTTGATTGTAATTTGTTGACACATATGAATGATACATTGATACTTACTTGATTTTAATTTGTTGACTATTGATTTTGGTAGTGTTCAGATATAGGACAGTTCTAGTGGTCTAGTAAGCCGGCACTTCAAAAAATCATAGAAATTACATACAATATCCAAAAAAACTATTGTTTTTTAATATTCATGATTTTCACTCGCTAATACTACAAAAATATTATTTCTAGAAAAAATTGCCTCCAACTATGCTGAATTGCTTAAATGAACGATTTTGGGTGCTTTCGCCTTACCCCAAAAAATAAGGGTATAAAGACTTGTCCACAATTACTGTAATGGTTATTTCTTAACCACAATGACTCCAAAATAGTCATTTTGCAGTCATTGTGGACAAGTCATTTATACCCTTGTTTGATTTTTTGTAGTGAAATTCATGTAAACCTTTGCAAATTATACTGTGACTCACACAATCATGTAACTCAAATGAATTTGTGGAATTGGCTATTGTATAATCAGCTTTCCAAAAACGTATGTAATTGGGATTATTTTGTGCAAAACATTTTGGCCTCAACTGGTTACTCTGTTTGTATATTCCAGGATACTCAAAAGTTATTCCCTCGGATTTTGGGCCATGAAGGCGCTGGGTGAGAAAAACAATCACCTCACATGATCTTGTCCCTCCTACGTTGACCCCCTAAAGTATCATATAATTGTCAATTTAGCTTAAACATTTAACTAAAGGCTTAATAACCCTAGAAGGGCGCGAAAGCCCTTTGCGGCCATATAAAATATTATGAATATGGTGGTATTTGATGAGAATTATATTTGATCAAATAATTTTCAATACAAAGTAAATTAATGATCATGATAGTACGTAAATAACAATGTATCACAAGTTGTTTATGTAGAAAATCACAATTGAAGAGTTGTAAGGCTAAATACAAGTTGTATAAGTTAGAGAAACCCCAAGGGATTTTCAAGGGTTGATCAAAGCATGGTCACGTAATTAATGAATGAATTCTAGAACCCATGTACCTTGTTGTTTTTTTGGCAGGATTTGCGAGAGCGTTGGAGCTCAAATCCGGCACATTAAATCGGGTGACAAATGCATTCCCGTGTGGCAATGTGAGTGCACCAAATGCGACAAATGCAAGTCCAGCAAAACCAACATCTGCGACACGTTCATGTTCAATTGGGGCAGTGGTTTGATGCCGTCCGACAAAGCCACCACGCGGTTCACCAGGGTGGAGGATGGCAAACCCATCTACCATTTCTTCGGCATCTCCGTTTTCAGCCAATACTCCACCATGGACGAGGCTTGTATCGCCAAAATTAATGCCCGAGCGGAGCTCAACAAAGTCTGTCTTCTGGGATGCGGAATTCCCACAGGTACTAACCAGGGCTTTTTTTTTCATTTTTTACGAAGTGCCACAGGGGCGACATTAAATGTTATAGTGGTGCTCCAAATTACAACATTCATCCACATATTGGATGTATACTATGGTTTTCATCCACAATCTGGCGATTTCATCTCAAACTTTTTTTAAATTCAAAGTTGTTTGGCGATTTCATCCAAGTTTTTTGACATTTTTTTGGGCATTTTTTAGCCAAACTATTTTTTCAAGTGCAATCTAGCACCAAAAAGCCAAAAAAAAAAGACCTGGTACTAACGTACATGTAAATTGCTCCCAAGAAATCTCGCATTGATTTTGCGGTCATGTTACGCTCTGCAATTAGGTTGTAATGCCTGATTATGTGGTTTTGCCTGCATAATTGAGCATTACAACTTTTTCATTCAACATCCAACTTTCATTTTGAATGTTCATCTGTTTAGTTGATTTCTTGATGGTAGTTTAGTTTAGGCAATGCCTAAGGAAGAAGGGATTGCAGGAAGAAATGTGCCTCCTCGTTGAGCTCCGCCCTCCTTGTCGACGCATTTTTTACCGCAATCCCCTCCTCCTCAAGTATTGCCCTAATCAAAACAATTCATTCAAATAATGGACTATTCATTTGGAAGAGCGAGATGGACTTGATTAATCATTCAAATGTGCGCAAAGTCATCTATAATAGAGAGATTTTTGTCCCCAAATAATGTAGTAGTTAAGTGATTTCATCCACTAAGAGTAGTAAATGAATTTTTGGATGAATTTTGGAAGAATGTATTCCAATTAGTGCAAAGATTAACATGGATTTTGATGAAATATGTATGAGTATAAATGAAAATTTGATAATCACAATAGCTTCTTTGTTTATTCATTTAAGAAGTTGTATTTTCCATTAGAATAAAAAATTTGAATAGCCACGTCTATAAATTGCCAAAAATATATGTTGTTTTGTTGTATTTGGCATGGAAATTTAAGGAGTTGGATCTGCATGGAAAATTTGTAAAGTCCACCAAGGATCAACTGTGGCTGTTTTTGGACTTGGAACTATTGGATTGGCTGTAAGTGTTATATTTTTTGTAATCGTTTTGGAATGATTCGTTTTCTTGATATTGAAGTTTCATTATTTGATGTTTGATAAGTGCAATTGGAGGGGTTGTTTTTGAAGTATTGTGTGGTTATATTTGTCATTCTTTTAGGGTTAGGGAACTAAAAAATTGAAAATTTCAGGTCCTTTAAAGATTTCATTAGATGTTTTTTACATGCTTATACCCTTGTAAGAACAATATCAATATGTGGCATAGGTAGTGGAAGCTTGTAAAGTCTCTGGTTGTTCTAGAATTATTGGAGTTGCTCGAGATGCTGGCAAACTRCAAAGAGGTGACTATTATGCCAATCTCTTTTATAACTACTTGACTACTTTTAAACAACTAATTATATTCAATTATCTATAAAAAAAAAGCCATTGGCAAAAGACATTTTTCATGATTTTCATGATTGGTYCTTACAAAAGGTATGAAATTCAAATTTAACATTACATCATCACATGTATTAGAAATTGACAAACTTATTAATTTATGTTCTATAAGAAAAAAGGTAATTTATTAACAACAGAGTTAAGTCCTTCATTACATCTTATAAACAACTTTGCGTACATTGAACTATTTTCTTTTTAAAAAATTACATAGAAAATAATCCTTTTTCCTAAAGTAAGTTTTTTTGTTGGATCAAGTGTAGTGCCTCTTGCAAACATAATTCTAATGTATGTTTCTAGTAYAACTTACATATTTATGTGTGAATTTCAATGCATTATCAATTTTTTGCAATGAAAATCCAACAATGTTTACATAATCATTCTAAACTATATTTTCTCTAAAAAACTTTGTGCATGTGTGTTGTACCCTTAGCTATGGAATTTGGACTCACCGACACATTGAATACAAAGTCATTTGAAAAGCCTATTGAACAAGTAGGTCTCCTATATAATCCTTCAATTTTTTGTAATGATACCAAGCCATKGATGTTTTGTGTGCAATTCTTTATGCAAWRATTGCTCACATTTGTWGCTACTTCTTTAACATAAYTTTTTTGGTMAAAATAATGGAYAGGTGATACGAGATATGACAAATGGTGGTGTAGACTATAGCTTTGATTGCACAGGAGATGTAGGAGTTATCAAGTCTGCTCTAGAATGTTGTGTTGAGGTAAGTGTCTACAAGCTTAATTTCAAAATTTAAGTGAAATTCCAAAAAACTTCCTACTCAATACCAAAGTATTTGATGTATAAGTAAAAATTGATGATTTTTGAAGTTTATTATGAAAAACATTTGACACAAGGCATATCATTTAAAACTTGAAAAGTTCTTTTCCAATTTAGTCTCAATAAGTACATAAGATAGTGCATTTTAAAATATGAATACATTTAGTCCAATCATATCATTCAAGGCTACATGAGGTGAAATATCAAATAAGTGTATTATGGTGACAGTGGGGAGGAGTTTCKTGTATATTGGGTCTTGTGGAATCATCCCAAAGAGTCAAATTCCATCCTGCTTCACTTCTATGGGGGCGAGTGTGGACATCGGGTTTATTTGGAGGCTACAAAGGACGCTCTGAGCTTCCGGAACTTGTTGATCGATGTATCAAAGGGGTTAGTAGTCACATTTTGTGAATTTCCTTAAATTTAATAATTATATTTAATCAATAAAAATAAAAATGTCCAAAAACATTAAAAGGATGATACAAACAAAAACAATTAGAAMTCGAGATTTCTAATTTGACTCAAGTTATCTTGTACCTTACTAAATTTACATTTATATTTTATACTTTAAGCTTATATTTTATATGCTAATTCATGTATATATGTTAAAAAATTATTATTATTCATGATAGTAGCTTCCAAACATATAGAGTTTAATTATATGATTGTGTGATGTTGCAGCATATTAATTTGGATCACTATATAACCCACAAATTGCCATTTTCCAAGATTAATGAGGCTTTTGAACTCCTAAATCAAGGAAATTGTATCCGGTGTGTAATGGACTATGAAAAATAATTCTATTTTTCAACATACTTAAAAGTCTGTATCTTGATTGAGTAATTTGCGCAACTATAAATCATTGTACACAATAACACRTTTGCAATACGTTTGATTTGTTAACACTTKGAGTATACTTATGGARTGTAAACTTGCAAATCTTTAGGTTTTAGATGGTATAGTAGTTGTTTCTTATAACCAATTCAATGGACGAGTACTAATCACAATTTGAGTGAGTGAAAAGGGGAATTTTATAATTTGGAGTAGAGATTTTATAATTTATATAAGAATGGTTTTARTTCAGCAATTCTATAGATGTTTTGGTACATTTCTAAGAATTTTATAAGGAACAAATATGTCCTTTTCATATACCTTAAAAATGATTTGTTAGCATATTGTACTATATGTAGTGATAGTAAGTCAATGCCTTCTAATTAATTACTTTGAAATAATTTAAARTTTTKRAAWWWTWWTTTWWTT
>VACF01000905.1:0-16069 GCA_006891605.1 Pleurozium schreberi | reverse complement strand
TTCAAAATTGTTGTAAGAAATAATTTAATTATGACATTAGGAAGAAGTTGTCATCCTARTATTCTAAGAAGTTGATCATTTATGCACTAATGCCAATTGTTGTTCTTTCACATCGYGGACATATAYAATAAATTAGTGTCAATGACTAWAAACGGATTCGTGAGTAAAACTTTCATTAATTTCTAAATTGTCAATTTATTTAATTTTTAAAATGATTTGAGCATCTAATTGATAGGACATCAATCAACATGGTYACTTTTTATCTTAAATTTTTACAAATTATAAAACCAAACAACATTATGATCTTTAGAGGTTCAAGAGACTTACGAAACAACCACCCATGCATTTCATCTTCAAATTGCACCAATATCAATTTCAATGTTTAGATGAGGTATCAAACATAATATCATCAAGGATAAAAATTCTTGTAACATGATTTTATTAATCCCTAAAGGCTCTGATGTTTAGAAATTTGACTGTACAAAGTTGACCAATCATAATTAGCAAACGACACACTTCTTAATTAAATCATCCAAATTTTATGTAACTTCAAGGATGAGTTKCTCACACTCTCAATTAGTGAATACAATACAACGCCAATGTCGATGGGATTAATTATGTTCAAACATATCAGGAATTATGGAGATCTTTTTAATTCCTGCTATGAAAGTTTTGGGCATAAGAGAATGRCCAACAAAGAAATTGCCAAGCATGGGTAGTTACTATTAAGTTGCACATTACACTCATAGTAAAGTAAATTTTGAGTAGGTTCATTCATATATACTCCCTTTGTCTCTAAATTATACCAATATTTCCTTTGTATTCTACAAACAAAATATGGGTATTATTTTGAGGCAAAGGGAGTATATAATTTTCACATCTATCGTAGTATATATATATGGTATCACAAAAATATGTCATAACTTCAAGTGTTTCACAGATGGTCACTTTTTCATTCTTGCTATATAGTCCTAAGAATGAATACATAGCTACAAAGCTTGATATTGCAAAGTTTGGAACGAGGTGTACTAGTAAAATAATACAAAAAAATAAACCAAAAACAAGAACATTGAATCCAAATATACAAAATTCCTATTAAAATGCAATATTTTGGAGGTTGACATAAACCTCAATTGAAAGGGCAAATTCATTAATCTATAGTCCATGCATGACTGGACATGTTATTCAATCAATAATATTCTACAAAACACTCATAAGTTCTTTTAGTCTATACATTCATATCCCTACTCATTGCAATCTCAAAATGGTGAGAATTCTAGCACTAATGCATTAATGCACCTAATTGCCTATAGTTTAATTGCATTCCTAATTGCAATCATCCAACAATCTAACCCTAGGATGTTGAACAACTTTACACAAAATAGTGAAATTAGGTTCCATTTGTTAGGTTCGTTTATCTTCCCAAAGTTACTTTATAAGCCATCAAATTAGTTCATCTTGTGTTGATTAGGGCCCCTATTCTTGTAGCGTCTAAAAATTATTCAAAATTATCTAAAGATTCTATTTAAAATAGCATCACTTTCAATGGAAAAGTTTCTAAGTCATCTGATAAAAAATTTCAAAGGAGTAAAAAGCACCGGTTATAGGAGTTTTTTTTTACTTAATTGTCATGAAATGATGACATCATAGACTATATAATAGTAAACTTGAAACTATAAAATTTATGAAACATGAAGCATGTTTATTTTGGAGAAATCTAAAAAAATTTGGGCTACACAATCAATAAATAATGATTAAAAAAATAATAATAATTTTGTTGAAGTTGGCTCCTAATAACTGAATTGGACATGACAATGCCATGACAATTTGCACATTAATGAAGTAATTTAAGAAATTAGCAGTAGCCAACTCTTTTTCATTCTTTTGCATTTTCAACCTTTTATTTTCCATGTTTAAAATGTTTTTTCAACATATTTCATTTACAATAGGAGCAAATATCTTTTCTTTGCCCTCAATAGTGCTACAAATATTGTGCCTCACAAAATCATATAAACCATTAGGCCTTATTTGCAATGTTGTCCAAGGTAAGTGCGCTAACCAAGTATCCTAGAACTTGCACGGTAAKAAACCTGCTTTTTAGGTGATGAGCCCMAATTTTTTTTAAAYGGATTTTGGATGACGTTCAATCCAACAAATCCATGCTTTTATGTCAACAAAAAGGTCCAATGTAACATCAATATTGACATAAAATCATGGAGTTGTTGCTTTGGACGTCATTCCAAATCCGTTTAAAAAAATTTGGGCTTGTCACCTAAAACGTGGATTTCTTATAGTGCTATTGTAGAACATTGTGTGCATCTATGGATCCCACATAATTGGACAGGTGTACAATTGGCCATGTATATCTTCTCATGTTGTACCGGAGAATCTTGCTATGTGTTTATTCGAAAATCTTCAAATTCATCTATCCGAAGATCTCGCGTTGTATTTTTTTGGCAGTCATCAGATTACATCTTCAAAAAAATACAACGCGAGCTCATTTTTTTTTGTCAAATTACATCGGCAGTCGTCAGATTAAGCGAGATCTCCCGATGTCATTACAAAAAAAATGAGCTCTCAAAAGGGTTGCAAGTTTAGAAAGGCCGTGGTGATATTATGGAAAATAAAAATAAAAAATAAAAATAAAAAACTGATGTGGCACTACTAGTGCCACGTCAGATTCTCAATAGAAATTTAATTAATTAAATTTTACTTTAAAAAAAAAATCAATAATATTACAAGGCCTTGTGGCCAAATCGTTGTAACAACCTTTTATAAACCTCTTATTTTTTGTAATGTGTTATTTGGCAATTGTCTAATTCAACTATCCGGAGATTTTCCAATGTAGTTTTTCATCAGTTCTCAGGATTAATTTTTGAAGATCCTCTAATGAAGCCATTTTGCAATCGTCGGATTTAGCTATCCGGAGATCTCCCGATGAATTCATCAAGTGAGCACGTCGCACATCCATTGGGAGATCTTTAGATGCCTACACTTGCATATGAGCACATTGGTCTAACAAGAGATCTCATGTTAGTCTCCTAAGTACATCTTTGCACACATGCAAGAGGACATCCTACGATGGCTGGATTTAAAGATCTGGCGTTGAGTCGATCCTGCTATCATCTGGTTGATTCATCAACGGATGTCTTTGTAGCTTCATTGAAAAATCTCCCTATAGTTGTATGATGAGTTCTTTCGTTTTAAGCATCGGGAGGTATCCCGTTGATTTTGTAGTGAGTTATCCCAACTTTGTTAGCATATTGTCTTCGTCAACATTCTATGCTTTCTCATGATTCAGTCTTCGATTTGGATGGCACATATCCCTATTAGAAGATCTCTCAATGGAAATCTTGGGTCTGTTTCTTTCTGCATTCACAGATGGCCTCAACCAATGTCCTCTCACAGAAGCTAGTAGGTCCCTTGAAATATACGCATGACGTAATTTTTTCTTGGACTTGGTCTAACTTTGAGATCGCTTGTTATAATTTGCAGGATTGTCAACTATTACCGCATCTACAAAAATGGTTTGTGGAGAAGGGGGATCAAACATGATGGGTTCATGTTCTGAACCATTCGATGTTGCTATAATCTTGTTCATAGGTGGGATACAAGGTGAGGGTGATTTGCAAGAGTCCCCTGCTCAGAGTTCGCTTTTTAGAAGTGGTGATTTAGTGAAGTTTTTTGTTCAAGGATTTGGTGAAGTAGGTGAAGGGAGTGTTGAAGAGGCTTGACCTCAGGGTTGGTTGGATGTGGCAATCCTGTTAGAGCCGTGGATATTTGTTCTTTTGAGGCCTCATTCAATCGCTGCGGAAGCTCAGCACTTTAGACTCAAGTCACTCAACCCTTGCCAAAGGGATCTTAGGATGTTGCTGGACGTTGTGGACCGGACCGTATTATAGAGAGCCGCCAACGTTACCTGAAAATCCCTCTATTGATGCGCGTCCATACATTTGTCAAGCTGACTGAAACCTTGCGTGGCCTTCGTCATCACCAGCATTCTTGGGAGAGCCATCTTAGATGTCCTAAATAATGCACAATATTTCTTGAGGGTTTCTTTTGGACTCCTCACGCCACCAAGCATACAAACCATGGCAAGATGCTTGATGATTCAAATTTTAGTTTGTTGCTTAATGAACTCCACGTACTCTGGGCTTCTTTTGAGTGATTTCAAAATAAACAATTGTAGCTCATTACAAGTAGAGCATTTTGAAAACGAGCTTCCAACATCCTTAATAGAGACATTGATGAAGGGATCCTTTTGAATCCGACTAAAAGTTGATTGACTGACAGGAGGAAAGCCATACATCACATTTTACTCTAAATAAAAATCAAGCTTCAGAATTGAAAGCAGTCCCAATACATGACTGCCTACAACATGCAGACCATTTAGATCACCTCTACAACAGAGAAAAGACTGCAACCATAATCATCGGGAGATCTCCTAATGACATGCTATATGGAGAGATCACCAAAAGTCAAAATTTTGAATTGTAATTTCCTCAAGAACAATTATATTAAGAAAACTCTCAATGATGTTGCAAAAGGCAAGGTCTCCCATTAATCCATTTTAGTAAAATCAGATAACTTGTCCTTCCTCATTGGCATAAGAACGAATGCACTTCCAATTGTTCCTAACATGCTAAATTTTTAATGTGTCCACTCTCCCATTTCCAATACCCCGCATCTAATGGGGCATTTGGTCTGCACTCTTGTCAATGATTGCTTTCATTGTTCCAGTTACTTGGATGATTCAAAGCCTTGGGCGCTTCATCCTTTTGTTTCCTTGTGTCGCCTATACCACACCTTCATTGTATTTGTATATGTAGTGGTGAAATGTCAACTTTGGGATTTCATGAATCATGTACTACGTATTATCACAAACTTCCGCCCTTTCTAGCGTTATAAACTTCCACTTTCAAGTACCAGTCACCTAGCGTAACTTGGAATAATGGAGTTGTCATCAACTATAACTTTTGAAGCATGTATCTGATTAACTTGAAATTGTTATTGGAGATGTCTAACTTGATAGCAATCAAATTCTTTATTTACTAGAAATTTTCAAAAATAATTTTATATTTAAATTTAAATTTAGCTAATTTGTCACACTTTGGAGTTAAGGGGTTTTTAGTACTAGGGAGTGTCCAAAGTCAATGATCTAGAGCTAAAAATCCTAAAATGTTTGTAGTCTATTTCCATAGTAGTCAAGCATCTATCTATCAAAGGAAATTTAGAAAAACATTATTTTATTCCCTCTATGTGAATGCTAATAGGGCTCTCTTGCAGTCTTGCGAGTGCACTTCTGAACATTCAAGATGGTTTAAAGATCATTCTTTTGGTAAAATCTCTTCATCATGAAATTCTACCCAAATGCTAATTTTTAGGTTCCTTTGAAAATTCTTTTTCCTATTTTTTACAAATTAAAACGTCAAAGTTTCTATTTTCTTCAAAAAATATGTCACTTTATTTTGTGAATAACTTTTGACCTAAATTTTTTTAGAGTCTCAAATTTTGGTGACACGATATATATAGTATTATTCTAATTATTCATATTTTATCTTATTTAAAATATTTTTTTCCAAAAAATCACAGTATAGCTAGTAGAGAGGCAAACGCTCCACACGAGGCTCCACTAAACGGTTGGTCTTTCTTGCAATGACCTAGAGGCTACTTTGGCAAATTTGAATATGGCAAACAAGGTGGACATTGGGAGATTCCTAGATGCATTCTTCATTTGGTGTCATAATGTAAGTGTTAGTTTTTTTTAAAATTGTTTAGTTGTTTTTAGTTTAGTCATTGGGTGATTGCAAGAAACACCTGTCCTATTTTCCGTCACACGTTGCGTGCTCATCTGATTTTTGGCCATAACTTTTTTGTTTTGGCTCCAAATAACTCAAGATTTATAGGGTAGGTACTCATGACTACTATGGACCTTGCCTAATTTTTTTGTAATTTTCAAAAATAATTTACTATCCAAAAATAGAGCCCGATTCAATGTCACACTTGCCAATTTGGAGGTTTTTAGTACCTAAGAGTGATTGCAAGAAGCACTTGTACTATTTGTTGCGTTTTATCACACCCTAGTTTTTGATTTTTGTTTTGGCCATAACTTTTGTATCTTAGCTCCAAATGAATCAAAATTTACACAGAAGATACTCATAACCATTTTGTACCTTTCCTCATTTTTGAGGATTTTTCAAAAATAATTGACTACTTTTAAACAACCCCGAAAATTTCTCACAATGAACAATTTAGGGGGGTTTTGCACCATTTATCCCCCTAAAAAACTAATTTTGAGCTGAAATTTGGAGAGAATGGTCTCCTAGTAGCCTTATAGCTACAGTCCAAAGGAGTTTTAGAAATTCAAATTTTAATGTGGTGTAGAAGTCCACAAAAAAGCTTCTTTCTGAATTTTTTTCCAGAAGTATGAAAGATGAATTTGGTGAGCTTTTTGGTCAAATCCCATCAGCAAAAAGTCTTTTTGAATGGAGAATTTTTAGTTTTAAAAAAAAAAAAATCCTATTTCATGCAAATTAAAATCTCCAATTGGTATTTTCTTCACCGGAGTCTTAGACATAGAATTCACATAGAAATCTGGTGAAGAAAATACCACTTTGGAGATTTTAATTTGCATAAAATAGGATTTATTTTTAAAATTAAAAATAAAAATTCTCCATTCAAAAAGACTTTTTGCTGATGGGAATTGACCAAAAAGCTCATCAAAATCATGTTTCATACTTCTGGAAAAAAATGCAGAAATAAACTTTTTTGTGGACTTCTACACCACATGAAAATTTGAATTTCTAAAATTACTTTGGAAAGTAGCTATATGGCTACTAAGAGACCATTCTCTCCAAATCTCAACTCAAAATTAGTTTTTTAGGGGGATAAATGGTGCAAAACCCCCCTAAATTGTGCATTGTGAGAAATTTTTGGGGTTGTTTAAAAATGTGCTGAACCCAAATTCAACCTAAGAACTTTGAATGACTTTTAGAAACTCAATACATCTTGGATTGATCTGAAAATTTTACCATAGATACTAGCCTACTATGCGCAACTTTTCCAACAAGTTTTATTGAATTCCGACATTGGATGTAGAAGTTAGAGTGCTTCAAAGTTGATTGCTAGATTGTGTTTGGACACTTTTCGTCCCCTTAGGCGATGAAGGGTTAAACCCTAAAGTTGAACAAAAAATCTCACACAATGTAGGACATTTGTTTTGTTCAATTGAACATATACTTCTTCATGAATGATTTAAGGTGTGAGTCTCACATYATAGCACTTAAACCCTAAAGTTGAACTAAAAAATCTCAAATTGGAGTCCTACAAGGATTAAGGGAAGTTGAAGGGAAGTTGACACATATTGTACAATCATGTTCATAGGGAGATCTCACGTTGCATTTATGAAAAGTCAAGCATAACCATGGACATTTGGATTTAAGGAAATTCTCGAGGCTTCTCTCATATATTGACACCGTCC
Source organism: Pleurozium schreberi (assembly GCA_006891605.1). Lineage (NCBI taxonomy): Eukaryota > Viridiplantae > Streptophyta > Bryopsida > Hypnales > Hylocomiaceae > Pleurozium > Pleurozium schreberi. Next base: position 8,589 of record VACF01000905.1, on the reverse strand, counting down.
TCCTACAGTTCCCATGCATTAGGAGAAGACTGCGCTATTTCACTTTTGGACTTCTAATAGTACAAAAGTAGTTAAATGTAGCATGAGAGCATCTTTCCGTGTAAGGAAAGAAATGCAAGTATTCATCCTTGAAATTAGGGATGGAAAGGGAAGATCTTCCCGAATGCATGCTTTTGGATTTTCTTAAGCCCATGTTTACCAGGGTATCAAAACTGAGGATATCCATGGTCCACTCACCCAGGTCGTCGTTTTAAGGCCGGTTCGTTATCAGAACCAGTCCACATCCATACCGGCACAAGTATSAGAGCCCCAAATCTTTTCAGCTTTACTTCCTCTACGTCTGAATTAGTAAGCCCTGGTTACGTTCTGCCCGTACAAGCTACCTAAGGTAAGGTAAGAGGTTCTAAAATGGAGCACATTCTAAAACGAATCAGGCTCTGGAGGTACATTTTGCACTCTCCAATTTATGAAGCCGTTTACATTTGAGGAAATGGTCGGTTTTAGAGTCCACTAAAATGCACTTTTTTGTTCACTGAAATCAACTTCAAAAATTCATAACTAATTCCACAAAGCTCCAAAAAATATGAAACGACTTGGGTTAGATGCCAATTCCACTTGCCTTTCAAGGAAAATTTACCGAAAATTATTTCAAGAAGTTTCACCTTGCCAAAACTCAGCTTCAGCCCTTAGATGGGCGCTTTTATGGACCTCCTACCTTAGTGCATGCAGGGCTATCGTGGCCGGGTCCGTGGCCAGAGCGCTCAAGACGACAGAACTGGCTGGCACCGATTCCACCAAAGACGACAGAACCACTGGCACTTCTAGAAGTACGAACGCCCAGTGCAGCGCGCAAGGAAGTGCCCTTCAAGCGCCTAGTGACGCGCAGCAATGGAGCCGTACCGCCGATAGTTTGTGCATGAGCTACACCGAAAATCCGTCTCCTGCATGGAAAAACAATCTCTCACTCTCACACACACACACACACACATAATTATCACAGAGTCTCGATCACCAGCTACTGTACCAAGCTAAGCCTGGCCGCTGCATGGGATGGGATCGATCGATGGTGAAGTAAGTAAGGTAACGAATCCGTAGCTACCCAGGTTTGTAGCTTCTTATCGCTGACTCCGCAAAGAGCTGGCACAACCAACCAGCCACCCACCCACCTGGGCCTCCACTTGGGGTTTCCTATAAACCRGCGACTCGGAGTTCACTCTAATTACAGTTTTAAGCCCAGGAAAGCTTGAAATTGGTTGGAGCAGCACTGATCAAACTATACTGGATGCAAGTCTTCGAGCCTCGATCAAACTCGCAGTTGTTGGAATTAGTTTCGCCGCGACGACGTACGAGCGTGCTAGCTAGCTAGCTCCATTGACAGCAAGGTAAGGCATGGCGGAACTCTCTCGCGTCCCCTCGTTTTCGGCTGTATGTATTGCGGATTTCCGGCTGCATGTCCGGATTTTCGGCTGCATGTCCGGTACTTGAGGCCGGAGTTTCTGCAACGAGTATTAGTTAGAGAGATCTTACGTGATTGTGTGTCGTATAGTCTTTTTGTTGTGCCCAAGTTTGAATAGTACTGGCTGTAATTCACAAGGAAGAACAACAAAAGGACTTTAGAAACAGAGTTGGAAGGATCGGCACAGTGGTACATTGGGGACAGTCACGACGTACTTACAAGTGTCAGTGCGGTGTTGAGAAGGTAAGACATGACTGATTTGGTGTATTTGATGTCGACCAGAACCACTATTTCGTGATTTAGAGACTTCGTCGCAATCCCACAATGGGGTCAGCTGGTGTGAAAGGCGAGGCGACGTTAAACGGGAACGGTCAAGCGGACCCCGAGATTCACTGGACTCTCGGCCGCTACATCGCTCGCCGCCTGGTGGAGATCGGCGTGCGCGACGTGTTCGCCGTCCCCGGCGACTTCAACCTCATCCTCCTCGACAACTTGATCGCAGAACCCGAACTCCAGATCATCGGCTGCTGTAACGAGCTCAACGCGGGCTACGCCGCGGACGGCTACGCACGAGCRCACGGCGTGAGCGCTTGCGCCGTCACCTTCACCGTCGGAGGGTTGAGCGTCATCAACGCCATCGCCGGAGCCTACAGCGAGAATCTGCCGGTTATCTGCATTGTAGGAGGACCGAATTCGAATGATTTTGGGACGAATAGGATTCTGCACCACACCACGGGAGAAACGGATTTCGGACAAGAGTATCGGTGCTTCCAGCAAATCACGTGTGCACAGGTTTGGAGAATTGGAATGCACAATGTGAAGTTGAATTTTTTTCTGTAATGCTCTTCTGTCAGTCGACTTGGTTTAGGGTTTGTCATAAACCCTATTGGATCGGAATGCTTGCTCTACATGCATTTGGGGTGCTCTGTTTTTTCAGCTCATACATAATACTACATGGATGTGTCTTAATAGTTACACTGCTTTTTCTTAACATTTGCACCGATTGAAATGGCATGATTTCAATTGTTTTTTTTTGTTAATGTTGTCTCAACATGGAGTTTGTACTAGTGCGAGGATACTCATAAGTAAGAGTTCCTAATCTGTGATGTTTTCATTTTGCAGTTTGTGATCCAGAATTTGGACGATGCACATGAGCTTCTGGACAGGGCTATCTCCACAGCCCTCTATCAGAGCAAGCCGGTGTATCTGAGTGTGAGCTGCAATTTGCCATCGCTTCCACATCCATCCTTCAGGGCTTCGCCCATTCCTTACATCATCACCCAGCAATGTCAATCCTTAAAAGTTCCCGGCAGGTACGAGAGAGAATTTAACCCCTTTAGCAACGTTTTGTTCAAAGCTAGCAACATTTGGACGCTGCTGCTGATATTAATAACACTCAGCTGTCAGATTCCAAAGTTGACATTCAACGTTAAGTTTTAACTAAACATCGTCCCAAATGAGACAGCGTTGTGGAGCATGTTTGCTTGTGAGCATTTTTTCCATATTTGCTTAAATGCATGTTCCAAAAATCAGCATTGCTCAAGCATTCATGAATGTACCAAGATAACCAAGAATATGTAACTGAAAACGTACGTTGCTAAGTCCTTCAAATTCCAATAGTGAATTTAATGCTGATCGATACTTCTAACATTATTTTATCCTCTGGATGATGTGGGTTTTGTTTTTTCTCTTTATTTTAAGGTTACCATTGGAGTGGGGTTCTCGTGTGGGAGCAGCTAATGGCCGGCCTCCTAATCCTCAGTAGACGAAGCAACATCACTAAAAACCCTAATTAATTAGTGGTGGGCTGGTCCCTTACATGCGAAGATTATACGAATAGTGTAAGTGTATAGGAACAGTAGAGCCAGTGAACTACACCACATTGAATTCAATTCAATGCATATATATATCCCGTACAGGAGTACTTTCCAATTTCTATTTGGACCTTAGGATCTCTGAGGTTTTATGTGTGTTTGTAGATAACATTAATAAAATACTCGTGCCTTTATAGGTGGTTTTGAAGGAGGTATTGCGGGACTGTATTGGAAATGCGTGAGTGCTTGGAGTTTTCGTTCTATCTACTTCTGAAATCAGGATGAATGCTTGAGAAATAACCCACCCCACCATGTCATCCTTTCACTTCGGACCATTTATCGGTGAAAATTTGTAAATATACAAAGTGCTGGTGTTTGTGAAGGATTATTGTAACGACTCCCGATTATAAAACCTCAGTCTCGAAAATTGTTGATTTCATGGAGAATCAAGTGTTTTATTTATAAGCAGGCCTCGATTACATATCACACATCTCTCAATTCTCAGACGCGGATGGAACGCTGGATCCAGTTCAAAACTCACTCTGCGCAAGCGCTACGTCGAAGCAAATTGTAGGCTGCTACTTGGGCCTTTGAAAATACTTCTCTGATTCGTGTCAATTGCCAATAACTGCAAATGAATTGAAAAGATAAATTGTGGCTAAACTGACGAATKCTCTGAAAGGCTTGGTGTTGCTTGGTCTTCAGCTCCGTCTGTCTCTGTCGCTCCGTTGGTCTGCGGYGCTTCTGCCAATTGGGACGCTTTCGCCGGTTGGGCACTACTGCTATCTGGGGGCGCTGCCGCGGGTTGGGACACTGCCGCCAGATGGGGCGCTACCGCCGGTTGGGAGGCTTCCACCAGTTTGGCACTACCACTATCTGGGGGCGCTACTGCCGTCTGGGACGCTGCCGCGGGTTGGGATGCTGCTGCGGGTTGGGATGTTGCTGCCGGTTGGGACGCTGCTGCCGGTTGGGGTGCAGCCCCCGGTAGGGGCACAGGAGGAGGGAGATTTATTTCTTKCTTTCTTCCTGCAGGGGTGCACATGGCATCACATTCAACAAAGGTGATGTGCACATTTCAACATTGAACCACAACGATTCAAAATGGCATCGTTCTACTTGAGTAAGAAGTGTACATAAATATAATGCACTATGCACATTTCAAGCAAACAAAAGCAAGAAGCTAGAGGAACCGGTAGAGAGTATGTATCACGAAGGGTTTAGGGTCAGTATGTACAGGACAGTAGAATGTTACCTATTCCGAAGAATCTGAGAACAGACTGCCAAGCGTTACTCAAGTTGGCGTCAGTAGTCATCGCAGCGACGTCAAGTGATATTTTCGGTATTATTTTAGAAAGGAGATTTGTCTCGGAGGTATCGTTCCAAGTGATTCTGACTTCCTTGCAGCCCTGGCAATCATCACTGCTTAATTTCATTTGGACGTTCCGCGAGGGTTTCTCTACAACAAGCAAGATTTCACGATGTGTTGCTACTGAACTCACACGTAGCTCACGCTGTTGCCGAGGTGGAATCGAATTCACTTGGGAAAAAGAAGACCCAGCTCCTTCCTTAACGATGATAGTGTCTCGCTCAAGACCATTAACAACATAAAACCTTCCCATTGTAATTGCAAACTCTCTCTATCCCCAGACACGTACTACGACCGATACCTTCGGACAGACACTTGATTATTCCCACCCTTTGATGACCCACTTGTCGCACAAAATAACAAAATAGGACAAAATAAAAACCACAGTAAACACAAGAACGGCCCCAATGACACCAGCGGCCTTCACAAAAAAGTCATTTTTTAAAATTTCAATCCAATTGATGAAGTAAAACCTATCCATTGCACTTTTTATTCGAATTGGAAATCAGAAAAAATATTTAATTTTTAATATTTTATAGCAATATGAGACGTGGCCGTTGAAATTGCAAGAAGGGTAGGGAGGGTAGCTTTAGAGAAATTGTGGAAGTTTTTACTGTATGGCTTACAAGATTATAAATTTATAATGGTCAAATGTCTCTTGGAAGGAGGCCCCAAAAGGGGCTCTACGGCGCTTGTGGGGTAAAAAGCAAGGGCCGACATGTAAAAAAAATAAAAAAACACTCCAAAGACTATAGAGCAATTCAATCCTTGCAGAGTAAATCAAAACGCAACCTCTAACCAATCAAAAGAGAAGCATTCAACCCAAAACCATACAAAAACTACTACTAATAAATATTTTGTTGAAAATTTCTTGGAGTTGATTAGTTGAATCACAAGACATTTTTGGAACATGACATCAATGAGTGTCACTGCATGAAAATTGCTTGAAGAATGATAAAAAATAACCCCTAAATGCCCAAGGCACCAAAATTTGGTGTCAACAAAACTTTGAAGTTGAAGAAAACCTAACTAAATTTCTACATGCAAAGAGTGTATTGAAATTTTTTTGTAGTTTTGACACCCTTTTGGTTAAACATTATAATCTTTCAACTCATAAGTGACATTGTTGTGTTTTCTTTTCCAATGTAATCTGTAACATGTCCAGTTTAAATGTGTACGGTTACAATTTCAAAAAATTGATACAATTTATCAAAATATTGTGTTTTTGTTCAACTTGGAGCAAATTTCTAGAAGATGAAAACAGGCATGGGGCATTCAGAGGTTAATACCATTGGAGCAATTTCGAAAAGGAAAAAAAATTTGTCACTTTTGTCGCTTGTTTTCAACATGCGTCACTTCACTTTTGACTTCCATTCTTTCACACCTAGTGGGGTTTCATAGAAGCTACAATATCTCTGCAATCCCTTGAAAATAGGATCAATTTACGCATTAATCTAGCCATTTCTAGGAAACCCTGAATTTATATAGAGATGGAGGGAGTACACTAATGATGGTAAATAGTATTACTCATACTAACTATTTTAGAAATGCTATATATTTTTACTCTTCATGAATAGTTTTTCGGAGAGCATGGATCCTAATAGCACTATAGTTGGGAAAACTTTGTACCCATAGTTGGTAAAAATATTCATTAAGAGTAAAAATTTATGGCTGTTTTAAATCAATTAGTGTAGGTAACACTATTTACCATCATTAGTGTAGTGTACACAGTCACCTCCTTGAAATAATATATTACAACCATTACAATCGTGATGCATGCCATGAGTTTGTTTGATACCATTGACATGGCCCAGACACAAGTAGCGTTCTCACCCGGCCCAAATGTTGGGAACAGGCTGGGAACATCAAGAGAACATACTGGGAACAGGAAGGGGGCTGAGTGGCTCTCTTTTTCAAAGACTGCCCATTTAGCAACGACGCTACCATGTGAGCGGTGAGCGGCGAGCGTTGAGCATTGAGCAATGAGCAATTAGATTTGAGCACTCACAACAAGAATATATACTAAAATTAGACATGTCAAAATAATAAATAGATTTGTCAGATCCCAAAATAGTAATGTCAGAAATCCAAAAAAGGAAAAATTTAGTAAAAACTTTGTAAATTTTATATTATAAATACACACTGATTTTTTTTCAACAAAGATTATTACATCCATAGACATGCTATATGAATGAACCTTACATATGTCATCCATTTATTATCCATCCATCATTCATCCATCATCCATTTATCAGAGTGCTATGTATAGGCGAGATGGCAAAGTTGATACCAGATTGAGAAATAGAATTTGTTTCATGCGAGTGTTTTCATTTTGCAGGGATGTCAAAGGGTTCTTACAGGAAGAGACGTAAGGCAGGTCTTTTGTTTTCTAGTAGGAAGCAGTTAGAGAAATTGAGGATGCTTCGACGTTTGCAGAAAGCTAATGGAGGTGATATGAGTAGTAGTATTTGGACCTTGTTGTATGAAGATGATAGACATATTCAATGTGGAGATAGTAGTATATAAAGTATAGAAGGAGCGAAGGTTGTTGAGCTTGAAAGCGTGGATGAAATTGAAGACAGTGTACATCAATCAAGTGCACTTGCAAATATCATATTGCTTGAAAGCATAGAGTTGGTAAGTTAATCTATTTTTTTGATAGAAAATGAGTCATTAAAAATTTTAGAAGGTGAATAGTTGAATTTGTATGAATTTTTTTTGTAGAAGGTGCATTTAAAATGAAACATCATTTCGTATATTTCGAGAAGACGATTCCAATGGTATATAGCATGTAAAAAACAGAGCTTTTTTGAACGTTCTACAGCCTAAAAACGAAATCAGCATATTGGAATCTTCTCTGAAATCTTCAGAATCAGTAGATTTTTGGACCAAATCTTGCCCGCGTAGTTTTTAGAGAAGTTTGCTGATTTCTGTAAAATCACTTGTGAGTCCCAAAAATGTGGAAAAAATTAAAGTGAGAGCTAAGGTTATAATCTATGCATAGAAAAATTTTAGATTCAAAATCTTCAAAATCACAGATGTTATTCAGGAGATTCTCTTGCCCTAAATCTACCAATTTTATACTCTTTTTTTCTTTTCTTTTTCTTTTCGGCCAGCGCAATGCCCACATCCTGGGGTTTTGCTCTCTTCTATACTCTCTTTGTTTTCTTTGTGTGTTGCGTTGTACATTGGTGGATGTTCTTTTGCAATGAACTTACGAAGTGCAACAATGCGGAAGGATGGAGAGGCGTCTCAAGAAGGCGGCGAGGGTGGCGAGGGTGGCGAGGGCGGCAAGGGTTTACCCGATTGCATCGAAGGTGTCCATGCTCTGGAAATTGAAGCCAACGAAACACCACAGCAGGTAACATTTTTTACCCTCTTTCAATACTTCCGAGTGCTGTAGCTCATCGCCTCGTTAACGAGGCATCATTTTTGAGTTTTCTTTATTGTCCTCGAGTTCGCGGAAGTTAAGAAGACATGTTCAAAAAAATTTATCTTTTGCTGATTTAGCCATTTAGGGTGTAGAAAACCGCCTCGTCAACGAGGTGGCGATTTGAAGTTTTCTACTGCAGGGTAGCAATTGGCTACCAAAATATTCAAAGACATGTTTTAGATTTTCTTTCAATTGCTGATTTAGGCTGTAGAAGGTCACCTCGTCAACGAAGTGTCAAATTCAGGTTCTCTATAGTTCTTATCAATTAGTTTAAGCTTGCTCTACATGTTGTAGAATTTTTTTTCCAACGACTAATTTTGGTTCTAGAAGACTACCTCGTCAACGAGGTGACAATTTTAGCTTCTTTAGGGTTTTGATGAACTAGTCAAAATTTGTGAATTTTTGTTTTTGAATTTTTTTCAAACGCTGATTTTACTTGTAGAAGACCACCTCGTCAACGAGGTGATAATTTCAGATTCTTTTGGGTTATAATGAACTAGTCAAAGCCTACTTGAAATGT
>VACF01000904.1:0-32206 GCA_006891605.1 Pleurozium schreberi | reverse complement strand
ATGACCACGTAAACTGCAAAAGAAAGCTCCAAAGACAATGAAGAAACTACAAAAAAGGATATGCTGAAAATTAGATGCACAATTACCAGATATAGTAAAGTTGATCGATCTGCTGAGTCTGCACGCGACCCAACAGTTCCACTTGAAGAACACCTCCAATACACAAAACGGGTCGCGGCAACTTGAATGCTTGCACAGAGTCCACCTTTACATCATCGCCAGGAAAACCGAGATGAGGTCAAAATATTCTAAATCCAGCTTTCACTTGCTAGGACAAGCTAAAATTACACCATCCCTTAACGTGGTAACAATCGCTACACACTATACAAAACCAACACAAAATGATCCCAATAAAACTCCAGTCAGATGCACATAAGAGTAGCAATCAAGAACCTGCTCCATGGGAAATTTCTCTGATTCATATGTCCACACGTAGTCTTTCCTATTTGCAGAATCGCGATCAGTCCTTGCTGACTTGATTGCATGACCGAGACGAATTCGAACATGCATAGCTGAATATATGGGCTCCTCAGGTTGGAAAAAAGCTGCCAAATAGAAGAGTAGAAACATTCTTTCAGCGGGACATAGAATAGATGCCCCAGAAAAATGTTATAAATGTAATGCCGTAGTTAAGGGGAAAACAAGCTGATCCGAGTACAAGACTTCCAACTTTCGACATCAAGTAATGTAATCCACACGATTATCTACGCAAACCTTCAATCCAAATAATAAAGCGGAAACAATAATATCGATTGAGAAGTTTAGAAGTACCTTGGAAAGGCCGAATGCACACTCCATGGACCACGCAGAGGGGCGACACCAGACGGTAGGTGAGGGTCTCGGGACAATTTACATCTCCCCGTCCAATACTTGACCAATAGGATGGAGTTTGCTCATCGGAATAWCGAGGCCGGGGATATAAGGTCTGGACAGTACTCTCCTCAGGATAATTGTCAGTACTGGAAGCACTGACAGCCTCACGAATGCAACTTTTGTCAAGCATGGGATCATCCTTCAATTCTTGAAACAGGTGTCGATAAATACGCTCTTCCCTATCCAGGCTTTGTTTGAAGGATGAGCCACTAGAGCCAGCTGCTTGTTGGTCCCTCRTTAAGACAGTTTCCCTGACGTCCTCGAAAACCTTCACTTCAGGAAACTCCTTCACACAGAGCCTTTTCCATAGCTGGCCTTCTAAAACTGTGCATCAAAACAATAGTCAGAGTTATTAGAACATGTCAACTGAACCTTCTCTAAATTGAAACGAGATGCTCTAATCTCACAACATTCTCTTGCTCACCAGAGTACTGATCTTGCTTAACATGGCACAAACTCCAAGAGTGCCATCAARAGTTCAATCACTCCAGACTTCAGACCTGAACTTTACCATTGAATAGAACCTGTAGCATTTTCACCTATGAAAAATTCGAGTGACAATCTCTACCTCACATACAACAGCTTAGAAATTCACCAAAGCTGTAACCCTGAAAGACCAAGTTYGAACATTAACAATTCATTTGTGAMACTTATAATTTAGATGGGATCAAATTTAATATCACGAGAATCAGCAAAGAACATTCMATGAGTTGGTCAAAAGATTATAAATGAAAGTCTCCGTATGAACTACTCAAACTGCGAAAGTAAACGATGGATCCAATTTGAGCTTCTTGGTCTAATAAGGGTTAAAATCACAGCTGTGTCAGAGACTAAGAGATCGCCGAAAAGAAAGTCACGGAGATTCCTTCTGAAATTAAAACATCAAGCCAATCCCGAAATCCAGCGATCTCACAAGGTAACAGGTCCTCAGCCAGAATAAGAACGTAAACAGACATAGACAGAGAGAGAAAGAGATTAACATCACGGACCAAAACTACGCCATGAACGCGAGACGCAGCTGGCGTTGGCGATGTCGCGCGTCGTGTCCAAATACTGGAACACATGAATCGCCATTTCATCGTCCAGCTTCCTCATCAGGTCCTCTCGCCCGTCCATCCCAMCGTCAAAGGTCACCTCCATCCTCGCTCCGACTTCTCCCTGACTTCTCCAATTAAACATCACCACAAAAAAAATGAAATACACATATGCCTGATCTATATCAACCGCTAACCCCATGGCATCTCACAAAAGCTTCCAGTAAGCCCCGACTGCCCATGGTATTCAAAAGAAATTCAATCCAATTAGGCAGAAAAAATATCAGCCCCCTACCATAACCGCCTCCCGAAAATATCAAAAAACCAAAGAAATCCAATAAAAATTCACATCGACCACAGACACAGCACCGACATAATCTCACACAGACGTTGCTGAAGCATTAAATAAGCCTAGACTGTGCATAATAATTCAATCCTGTTACAAAACATCGACTCCCCTAGCGCAACCCCTCCCCATCGGAAACAATCCAAACAATCCAAAGAATCGAATCGAATCGAATCGAAATTCGAAAATAAAGTCTGACCTCAAAAGCACGTACCCTCACAATCACGCAGCAATGGAGATCGAGTCGCAAACGACGACCTCTCCCATCATTTGAAGGACGTCATAATAACGTTTGCAACCCTAATAGTTGCACGAGCTCCACATCTCGAACTCTTCAGGAACTGAGAGGGAAGTCCGTTCGGCGCCGAGCTCCTTCTAGTTCTTCTTTCTTCTTCGTCTTCCTCGTCTTCTTGCTGCTGTGCGGAATCGCTTCTCACTCCATAGCCGGATCCATAGCAGGAGAATTAAATCCGTAGAGGAATAGTCAGGCGACGTAAAGAAAGGAAGGAAAGGTATGTTTCGGTAGTGCTGTACCACAACTGGCGTTCCTTCTTCGTCACCGCCTGGCCCTACCGTACCTACACCGAAGCTGCTGCTTGGGAGACCGAACCTAAGGTTTGGGGAACCGGATCTACAGGTATGGAATCCGGACCTCTACCGCCCGTGGAAACCGAGCTTATCCGTCACGTATCTGATATCGCAATGTGCTGAAAAACTTGTTTTTTCACTTTAAACGCAAATATCTTGCAATCCTTGAGGTCAAAATTTTTGAAATCTTTACCACGTATTCTCCTACTAGTTAGGTATAAGATCCTACAATTAGATGTGCAAAAAAAACAATTTTCAAATTATTTTACTCTTTACTATAAAAATGACAATTTTGAGAGTTTTTTCGCGAAAAAAAGGCCTTGGTCCTTTATGGGTTAATGTATGCAAGAAATCTTGGGTAGTTACAAGTGAAGTCAACTTTGGTTAGAAGTTTAAGAAAATTCCATACAAAGTGTAAACATGTATCCCCTTAGTGTMCCATTTTGCTGAAAAATCATACAAAAAGTGATTTGTCGAAATATATGGCAACATATTTTTTTCCTAGTGAAAAACTCTATAAATTGCTACAAAATATTAGGATGTTATCAACCTCTTAATATGAAAGTATGTATTTCTCAATTAATGTTAACCTCTTGACGCCCAAACAACCATTTTTTGGTCACTACTTAACTTTGGATAGAACTTTGGGCAAAAAAAATTTATTTTCAAACTTTAAAAAATAAAATAATTACAAAAATAATGAAAATAATAAAAAATAATAAAATTTAAAAATTTGGGATGTCTTTCAATATTTACATTCAAAATTTAAATCGCTATGGTCAAACAAAAATTATAAGTGAAGTAGCAAAAAGTATTCAAAATTTGCCTAAAGCTAAAAAACTTATTACCTAAGAAAAGTGTTGCTATTACTAAATCTTATGCATTTTCTTACAAATCGATAGGAACCACACTTTTGACTATCAAAAAACAATTTCAATGCTAAAGATAGAAATTGTATTTTTGGTGAATTCTTTTAAGTTATATCTTCATAATTCATTTGAAAAGTATATTAAAATACTTTCATAATTTTGACCATGCTGATAATTTTTACTTTTGTGCTTCACGATCTCCCCAAAAGAGAGGGTACACCTCCTAGTTTGCATTAGTCCCACCCCCTTTCTCGAAAAAATCACAGGCCAATGATTTTTATCTTAAAAATTATCCCCCTTCTTTCCCTGCCGTTGATTTTGATACAAATATTGGAATATGGTATACTGGTATACGAATATTGGGATATGAATATTGGGATGCATATGATATATATACGATATATATATGGATACAGAATTGATTACGAAAACCAAATAACCCATATCAATTGTCAAACAAGTTCGTTTTGAAAAATATAAGATTGAGCGGGGTGCTAGAATTTTCAAGTTATTTTGAGTTTGGATTATTTTTCATACCCCCCAATAAAATCAGAGGGGTTATGAAAAATAATCCGATCTCAAACTTTTTGGTACATGTGTATTACTATCTCCCTATCTCCTCAAAAGAGAAGGTACACACAACTATCTTCACATTATCTTCTCTCATGCGAACTTCAAAATAATTATGGAACTTACATTTTATAACACATTTGTGTTTTGCCCAAGCCCTTTAGACTTATGCGTTAAAGTTCACCCATATTCTACATGTGCCATCTATAATCATGTGTGAAAATAGCTTCATCTCTTTAGTGACAATTTTTCACTTATTTGAAATTCCCTAATGAAGAAGGTATGCTATAAAAGGCTTTTGTCCATAATTAGTCCCCTATATCACATGCTCACGTTGAAAATTCATAAAAATTACAAAAAAGTTCTCATTATAGAATTTTTGTCAATGCAAATATCAATGATCTCTATTTGTCTACAGTTAATGTAAAAATGACATCTATTTCTGATATTGTTTTTATGCATACATATCATTGGCAACTTAACTAAACGATGATAGATGTTTCTACATTCAGCTTATATTCAGCCATTGTAGAGCATCCTACCTTGAGCTTAGATTTTGTTGATGCAGACCCTCTTTCTATTTTGTCTAGAGTCAATAAACAAAATTAGTTATAAAATAAATTTGTATCAAAATTGTGAGTATTGCAGACTATGGACCCCAAGCTATGAAAAAGTGTTGGTCTTGTCGAGCAGTGTTTTAACATTTAGTAGCCTAGAATGGAGTTGTCCTTCTCCCAACAAAATGACATAGGATAATCCACATGATTTCTCCTTTGAATGAAATGACGTGAAATATTTCACATCCATTAGAAGCTAAAAAGGGCAAATAACTGATGTGGCGACCATGTCTCGGCCTTGGTTTCTAGGGTTTCACATTATTGAGATGGTTCCCTTCTGTATTGGGCAAAACATGAAATTATAAACACCTTAGCAAGGTTCTGGAACAAATTATGAGATTAAAAAATAAAATAAAATAAAAGAGTAAAGGGGTAAAAACTATGCTTGGTCAAAGAACATATTCTACTTATTATCAATGTATACACCATTTTTTCTCTATACTTCAGTAAAGTGTAAACATCTTAAGAAAATTATAGAGCAAGCTATGCCCATACCTCAATCCCATCTATTTTTTTGGCCCTAGCAAACCAATTTTTCATGCCCAAAATCTAGATTGCACAATAAAACTATAGCCTATCTACATCGTATTCTGTTGGCCAACATCCTAAAAGGATTAAGGAGGAGACCAGTGAGAGTTGACCCCAAAGTCACTATGGTGCCAAACGTTTCATTAAAATAAGAAACAAGCTTGAGTGCTTTAACTCCTAAAGGACAAAGCTACGCTTTTTTTTGGCAACATAGCAATTTTGGGCAACTCACTACTTTAACCATCCGCATGCAAGAAACAAAACATCTTTTATGAACTTCTAGGGCAAAATTATGATTCAAATTTTTAATCATAAAAAGATTATAATTCTCTTTTAGATACTTTTTGTAGCATGAATTGTCAAGTCTCTTTCATTTTAGATCCCATACTATAGCTCTTTGCTAAATGCTCTAAATTCACTTGGGACCTCATAATATAGGTTTGCCAAGGGTCCTTCCATGGTTTAGTGTTGAATATGTTGGCACAAATTGAAGGAGAAGCATGTTTGAATAAGAAAGTTTGAGTAGCTACCTTAATCTAAAACAAATTTGCTTCAAGAAAATGAAAAAAGAACTAAAAAATGAAAAGAGAGACATTATTTGYTCTTTTTTTTCACATACAACATTTGRGTATAGCAGGTTGTAATAGATTGACCACATGCTAACATTTATTCCAAAAGCAACATCCTGATGGATAACAAAGTTTTTTGTTTCTTCCATCATTGTGCTTTGGCTATGATTTTGATAGACCTWAGTGGGCCAATGAGTCCAATAAGCACAACCATTTTTGGTTGTCCCTTGGATAGTTTAAGAACTTTTGGTCCTACACTTCATTCTTCCAATTTCCTTTCTTCACATATCTACTACTATAAGGTCAAAGACTTTCATGGCATAGCACCTATGCCAATAATTTAAACCATGACAATAGGTGTCACTAACTTAAACCATGTCTAAACTATGATATTCAAAAAGCAAATAAGTTGAATTGGAGGAATTGTCCACTCATGCAACTCTACATGTTTTTTTTATTGCTTTATCATCTTCCTCTAACTAATATGCATATACTTTTGTACTTTAAACAACAATTTGGATTGAGCCACACAACATGTGGCAAGGTATTCACAACCGTCATTTAAGGTAGTGGCACCTATTGTCACTATTTTTTGTTTGGCATCACATARGGCAAGCCTTGGAAAGACTATAGGGTTGGAAAAGTGTCACTAYGTTCGAGAACTTTGTTCTTAGTTTTAAGAAGCAACCATAAGGAGTTTCAACACTTTAAGCTTGAAGGGAGTTTGTTTAACCCAACTTTATGACCCAAGTGATTTTTTCTAATCAAATTCCCTCTTCTTAGAACTTCTTGTTCTCAAATTTTGATTTTAATCTAATAAAAATTATTTGTAAATAATAGACTATGTTCTWAATCCAATGGCAATAGTTTCATCAAATTTTGAATTAAATTYCACCTTGTGGAATTTTTGAAAGTTGAGCACTACAAGAGAAAAGGGTGTTTTAAGTATAGTTCTAGAGATAAGATTTTAAGCAATGACCTATAAGCAGTCTTTTAAGTAAGAATTTACTAAAAACACATGTATTTTTAGTACATTCTTACTTAAGAGACTCCTTATAGGTCATTACTTAAAATCTTATCTCTAGGACTATATTTAAAACACCCCTTTCTCTTATAGTGGAGTGGTGTAGTGTAGATCGCGGTCATGTTTTTGGATTTAGTTTGGGTACAGACTAAAAAATCAACCAACCAATGCAATCGTTCCCTACTTCAAAAACGAAAAATTTAAGGACCTCAAGGAGAAGAAAAGTTTGCCTACTCTTGTTTTTCTTACAAATACTACTCATACCAATGACTACTATGCATTTCAAGCTTGACCAAAAATTGCGAAATGACAAGAATGTTGTGAAATTTTAAATGAGCTTTTTCAATTCTCTTATCTTTTATTGAGCAACAAAAGGTTATCATTCCAAATTTTCTCACCAAGATATGCTCCTTCAAAATGCATTGCCTTATGTTTGCTTTAATGGCCAAATAAAACTTCAAACTTAAATATCTACTAAATGAGGTGACAAATACTTTGAAATCTTTTGAGGTGCTCAATTTCTTTTGAGTAGCATACTTCTTTACTTAGACATCCAACTAATTTTTTTTTTGGTTCTTATAAAGGTGGATATTATACACACCTTGTATTAAAATTTCATTAATTTCCATTTAAAATTGGTTTTGTAGGTTTGAACCTACAAGCACAATTAACTGTTTGTTTGTTTGTTTAATAGACAATTGTCCTTTAGGGTTCAGGAAGAATCTAATTGAATGTATAGGATTCTTTAATTCACAAAATAATATTAGAGTGGACAAAAATTACAAATCAATATGGGTTTRATTTCTCTTGTTGCTAAAAACCTCTTTTATATATAAAATTGGAATTTAACCACAAGATATTATAGGGCAAAACAAGTGGTGCTTTGGGATGTTACTACYTGATAGTTTTGTGTTGAATTTTTTTTAAATATTCCTTGAACTTGATATTAATGCACWAATTTATTGGCTTTGGACTAAAGAAGAATGATTTGCATTGATAAATGTTGTATTTGAGAAAGTTTGAATAAAACCTTGTTTAGAAAGAGATTGAGAAAAATATCTAGTGCTATTTGGATAAAACATGTTAGAGAGAGGTTGTTTATTTCATCTTCTACATTGCTTTGCATTGACTAACTAAACTTTTATTGAAACAACCATCCCACTATCGATAGTATATTAATAGTGTATTCGAATATTTACAATATTTTATTGATCAAATTACTAGCCAACATCCAATCACAAGATTTTTTTAATAATTGCATTAATCAATAGTTAAATTAATGAATCATTGAATATATTATTTGCCTTCATTCTTTGTGTCTTTCAGAACGTCAGGAGCGTCACTGATCCAGCAGTCGGTGACAGGAGTTGCTTGATGGCGAACACTAATGCCGAAGGCCCTCTAAAGATTCGAGGAACTCTTTTGGATGACTATATGGTAATTCACTGTAACTACATGCAAACGCTTATCTGCTTTGAGGCATATAAAATACTTGAGCATGACTTTAGTAAAATTTTAAAGGCGTATGGTGGATTAAAGGAGCACAAGGCCTTCGTTCGTGACTTTAGGTGAGTGCAAAACAAATTCAAAACAATTCTTGTTTATTTTTGTACTTTTTGTTACAATGTTCGTTATGCAAAGTTTACAAACCATTATTATACCAACTTCAGAACCTGTTGTAGGGTTCTAAATTTAATTCTATGACTTCATTTTTAGAAGTCTTATAAGAATTTAAAACTAGTTGGTTGTGGTTCAATTGTCATTGTCAACAAGAAAGTTGCACGGAGAGCGGCAAACAGCCATAAAGTGCCCATTGCAAAGGGCAAAACATGGGTAGAGACAATTTCATTCGGAGTCTTTGYAGAGGGCATTACCATTTTGTATGGTTTTGAAGCAAACTCCAAGTCAGGGAAAAAAAAATCCTCAGCTTTGAAGAAGCAAGTAGAAGCGCTTTTTACGGAAGTGATGGATGAAGGGTTCAAGTCCCTTGAAGAGGAGTCAACGTGTCTAAATATCGATTTTCATGCTCTTGAGGCTTTGAAAGCCAGCCCAATCAAGGGTTTGGTAAGAGAATGGACGGAATCAACACGAAACAAGGTACATCGAAATGCGTTGGGCCATCCATTTGGCCCAACCACTCTACAAACCTTACGCAAGGCTGCACTAAAGTTCTACAATCAATGCCTTGATAATGAGATCACCAAAGTAAGAAAGCTGGACTAATTTGAGATTTCTACATTTCAGATATCTTTTGTTTGCATTTAGTGGGTTTTTTTGGTACTAAAAATGCTATCGCTTGGTTTGTTTCAGGGTTATAGGAATATTGCACAGCTAGGGAGTGTGAAACTCAAAATTCTTGAGCACAAGCTAAGTCACTCGACAAACACGACAGGGAGCACCATAAAAGAATCTRATATATTCATTAGCGATACAAGTGACGAGGAGTATGAAGCCAGCAATAGTGAAGCATGGGCGTAATCTGTCCCCAACATTGTCGAAGCTCTTCACTCGCCAATGGTTTGCACTGTTCATTTGGAAGGAGTGTCTTATATTATCTCATTTTCTTAGGTAGTATTGGTCATGATTGTATTAGTTCGTGCCAATTCATGTTCAATTGCGTGAATATAATTGAACAGTCACTACAAGAGAAAGGGGTTTTAAGTATAGTCCTAGAGATAAGATTTTAAGTAATGACCGATATGGAGTCTCTTAAGTAAGAATTTACTATAAACACATGTCTTTTAAGTAAAATTCTTATTTAAAAGATTCTTTATAGGGTTTAAGACCTAGTTTCCTAGGGTTTTATAGGTCATTACTTAAAATCTTATCTCTAGGACTATACTTAAAACACTCCATTTCTAGGACTATACTTAAAACACCCCATTTCTTGGACTATACTTAAAACACTCCATTCTCTTGTAGTGAGTGTTATCACAGTTTAAGAATAACAGATACCATGAAGCGACAACAGTGATTTTGTCATTAAAACTAAATTTAACCATTTTTCTTAACTCTAGCCTATTGATGAGCCCTCCATCTTGTCTCTAAATGTTTTGTCAAGGTGATTGCTAGAAACACTTGTACTATTTGTTGCGTTTTGGAACAATACTCATAAACTTTTCTCATGGTTCTCTGTTGTCTATTTTGAGCAGCTTATCGGTTTTGGGCTCTCCCTCTTCAAACATGCAACAAATCATACTCGGGCCAAGATTGTGGCGATTGGAACTATACCGCTTGTCAGACTAATTTTGGAGATGACGCAAATGAAGCCCCCGAAAGGCTAGTCATAGTAGTGACAACATTTGACTTTGTATTCTAGTCTTGCATCAACATGTGTGTCGATTTCTTGTAGTGTTGTGTGCGGGTCATGGCTGTGGGATTCATTCGTTTGTTGAACGTGGAATGAGCTTCCTCATTCTTGGATTATGTAGCCCCAATTATCCTTTTGGGTTACAACCTCTGTGTCGAATCGGGCGAGGCATTTGCATGTAATCTTTTTACCATGAAATAGGTTCTCTAGGCATGGTTTTTAGTGCTCTCAGACCAATCATTTGCCTCTTAAACTTTGAACAAGGTGTCAAATTTCACAACTCGGTGCTCAAGAAGTGGCGAAGTCGCTGGATCATCGTACTGCAATTTTGTGAAGCTGCATTAAGAGTGAAGGTGTGGAAGCTATGCAGGGTTTTACTTGAAAATTAAGCCATTGCTCTGGATGTTAGTTTCTGTGTAGAATTTATTATTGAACTTAACCATTGGGAATGAGTTTGTGCGCAGGTAATAGTGTAATACTTCTCTGCATTTTTGCACTTGGCTAAATGGCTTAGACTTGAGCGTGAGTGGACCGAGGGTGAACTGATGCTGACTTTTGGAAGGCAATTTTTTTTTTTTTTTCCAGGGTTTTAGGGTTTAGGGTTCATGCTTTCTAACGGTGTCTTTCAACTTAAAATTAGGTTGTTTTTGAAAGCCTTCTCTAAACAGTATTCCATGCAGATGGGATGCACCACCAACATGGGTAGGTTAGATTTGGTGTTGCCTTTGACTGGCTGAAAACTTCATTACACTTTCGATTTGAATTAATACTTCGTGATGATTTCGTGCTAAGATTTGGGTTGCACTACTAAGTTTGGACAGAATTTTGTGGCTGTTCTAGAACTTGAGAAGATTGGAGAACACTTCAGAAGTTGAGAAGATTTGAGGACACTTTAGTACCTTCCGTGGGAAGATTATAGTGTGCTTGGATAAATTGGAGCCAAAGATCAATTGGCCATGGGGAGAGGATGGTTGCTACTAAGGGCATTCAGAACARTAGCTCTGGGATTGTTTAACATTGTGGAAGCAGAGTTTTTTTATGGTTTCTACAAGACTAAGGGTTGCGCAGATGCCGAGGTCGTCGTCGCGCAGGCGGTCACGGAAGTGTTCAGTCAGGACCCCAAGGTTGCACCTGCACTCATCCGCATGTTATTCCATGACTGCTTTGTGGAGGTAGCTTGAGCAAATCCTACAAAATCATGGCAGCTAGCTAGCTTTGTAGCTATTGTAGTTTCAAATAGCAGTAATTGATAGAAAGATGACCAACACATCAAATGGAAGAAGATTTTGAAGTTGTTGCGAATGCAAGTGATTTTCAATGTCGAGTGCTTTCATTTTTGGAATGGGAGAACTAGAAGTGATGGCTTCTCTAAACTCCAAATTCTCTCAATGAGCTAGCTTTCCAAGTAGGAAGATGAGTCTTCAATGTTGAAACTGTTTGGGTATCAAGGTCTGACTAAGGACCCAAAAATTGGGAAACTCCAAAGATGGAAGGGACTGCTCTAAAATCCGCTAATGTCAAATTTATCTTAATTAAATGAATGAAGGATTTTGACATTGTTTGACAATTGGCAGGGTTGTGATGCATCTCTTCTCTTGGATCCCACGCCTGAGAATCCCCACACCGAGAAGCTCGCAGCACCCAATCTATCGGTGAGAGGATACGAAGTGATTGACGTGGCCAAGACGAAGCTCAAGCAGATTTGTCCTCGCAAGGTTTCTTGTGCCGACATTGTGGCGCTTGCTACACGCAACGCTATCGTGTTGGTAATCTCTTCAATGAGCTTCAATTTTATTGCAATTTTACGTGAATGATCTTGTTTTGTAACTGTGTCAATCTCAAAGCTTGCATACAATATGTTTAAATGGCATGTTTTTTTAGAGCAGTAAAACTGTCGAGGGCTCTGAAAACTTCGCCAATTTCATTGAAACATGTAGTTTAACCGACATAACTTTCCTAACACAAGGTTCCTGAGTGTGTGTCTGTGTGTGAATGGAATGCAGACAGGTGGACAGATGTTCCAAATGCCGACAGGGCATCTAGACGGCATGTTTTCAAGCACTGCAAGTGCAAATAGCGACTTGGTTTCCCC
Organism: Pleurozium schreberi; assembly: GCA_006891605.1. Taxonomy (NCBI): domain Eukaryota; kingdom Viridiplantae; phylum Streptophyta; class Bryopsida; order Hypnales; family Hylocomiaceae; genus Pleurozium; species Pleurozium schreberi. The sequence goes on along the minus strand of VACF01000904.1, from coordinate 19,786 downwards.
GAAGTCGTCCGCCAGTGATCTCACGCACAAAATTCTTGGCTCAGGGTCTCGGCCCAGACGAGATGATCACGCTCTCAGGTGAGAAAGATCTGGCTTATTTACACATTCACAATCAAAACGTATACCAGTGATCAGAGTTGCAAGGCCGAGATTTGAGTCTGCAGTTCAAGCTGTTCTGTACAGATCAGATCCGAAAAATGTGAAGATTTGGATTAGAACCGCTCATCATTCTTTGTTGCAGATTGTAAGGAAAATATAAACATAAATTGAAAGTAAAAAAATCATTCATAGCAATGTATTGTCACGAGATAAAATGCCAAAGCTACTGTTAGAGAGCTACTCAGTATTTCTGTGCCTATGCACAAACTTGGAAAATCAAGGCAAAAGAAACTATAATAGTAAGAATGTGGACGACTAGATTTGCAATGGACGAATTGGAATAGCGCAACGGGCAACTTCCAAACCCTAATTGGATGACACAACTTGCTAGATCACTCATTGCATCATTGCAATGTTGTCTAGTTTAACTCATTGCAAATTCATCCACAATTTTCCTAAATTATAGCCAAATTTGTCATCCATTGCACTTATGACCCAATTGTGCACCCAACTGTATATAGGGGTTGTAGTTTAAATATTGTAGAGGATTCAATATTTTAGACTCTAAATTATATGTACAAAATACTAATGGACCAGATTTTTAGGCAACCTAAATTACTTATAACTAATTTCTCACTTTCAATGTCCCCTACTTTACTTGTAAGTTTTTTATAAGTTTTACACAAAATGTTTAAAATGCTATCTATATTCTGCCGCACATTGTTTCTAAAATGCGGTAAGTGAACCTTTCAAGGCCAAAACAAACAAACCACTTGGTCCTTTAAAGATTTAATAAGCCCAAGAGCATTTCATTGGAGGTCAAACTAGTATGTAGGACCTCCCCTCTTTACGCAAAATTCCAAGGACAAACATCTATCAACTTTTGTCGCTCATAAGGTAGTTTGCTCAAAAAGCAACTGTCTTCATCAAATCAATCCCTATAATTAGCTCTAAAGTAAGTATGAGGTGGTCCTTAAATCCACCTCCTTAAACCACTAAGTGAGGATCAAGGATAAAGTGTTATTTATTGCAGCTGCCAACCATCAATCTCCTTGGTCTCCTCACAAGTTCCAAGTTGCAAGGAAACGGATTTTGCACACATTCCAAGACCCTGGGTACCTACGAACGAAAATCTTTGAAAATTCATAAGTAATTTAGTAATGCTTCAAAAAAACACGACATCACTCATGTTACGTGCCACATTTGTTCTTCTTTCTCTAAAAAAAAGAGCTAAAAATCTTCCCGACCAAAGAAACCCATGAAAACCGCAAACCAACCCTTAACAATGGTTGCTTTTTAAAGCCGACTAACTTACTTCCCTCTGAAAGATTCTCTGTCATTCGTCAAACACTTAGTGCCGTGTGATGCTGCATATGATGCAGTTCCTTTGACAAATGAGTACTTTAGCAGCTTATACTTTCGACCTTTTCTATGATGCTTGCCACTTCCCTTGGAATTTTAACATTATTTAAATTCTTCAGAACGTGGCAATAATAGCAAGTGATACCATTCATGAGACTTCCTTCCATTCCAAACATCGTCCACTTCCGTCCACTTCCGTCCATCACTGGCCACTTGAATGTGATCATTTTTCTTGCTTGAATGCAAGTGCTTTTCCAACATTAAGTGGTAGATGCCTGTCATTGTGCTTGCGCAAATTGGGAGGGACAAAGCTTGACAAGTCAAAATTTGTTAGACGGAAATAAATAAATAAATAAATATATATATATATATACTGGTCTTCTTCTGTTGGAGCACATGTTTTGTTGGCGCCGTCATCAATCCCACCGACTGTAAGTCTGTCCAAACTCTTAATTAATTACTAGCTAAATTAATTAAGCCTGCAGGCTTCGAAATCAGTCGTTTCAAGTTGAATCAAGTTCTCGAATGGGTTCAATATTGAAGTAGAATTCTACGCTAGAGTTTCTAGCCTTCTTTAGCGGCATTCCAACTTGGGCTTTTGTTTTGGGTATCGTACATGGTGTCACACTACACTAATGATGGTAAATAGTGTTACCTACATTGATTGATTTAAAACAGCCATAAGTTTTTACTCTTAATGAATATTTTTACCAACTATAGATACAAAGTTTTCCCAACTATAGTACTATTAGGATCCGTGCACTTTGTAAGAATCTTCGTGAAAACTTATAAAACTTATAACATTTCTAAAATAGTTAGTATGGGTAACACTATTTACCATCATTGGTATACTGTACTGAGAACGAGTGATCGATGGCTTGTCAGGAATTAAAACAAACAAAAAARCATAAAAAAAATTCAGCGATTCGATCAATTGATAGGGTCCTGCCAGCCCTGGTTTTTGTGAGTAGATCGAAATCGTTTCAGGTTCCATGGAAATTATAAAATATGTTGGCGTTGCTCCGGGATCGTCAAGGTAGGTTGAGCCAATTTGAGTGATTAGGAATTATGCAGCCTAATTCATGCTTAAGGAATTGAATCTCTCACTGTAGCGCGCCTTTGTTCCCGGGATTCCATTTATGTTCACGAGCTCTGTTTTGGGTTATTATTAGACATCTGTTTGAACTGAGAAGGATTAAGTTATGCTGGGGATTTCTTCCGCAATTTCACGATAGGSTCCGGACAGCAGTTGCGCTTGAAGAGAATCTGCTCTCTGCATAACTTACGATATTTTAAAACTGTCTTTTAGGTGCTCTTACAACCTTTGGGTACAAGCAAAAGGCAGTACTTATATTAATTCTTTGAACATAAAAGTCTTCCTCGGAATTGGTTCATAGGGCTGTTTTTTTGTGAATATTTCAATCTCAAACTTTCTAAGAAAGTCAACATTGTGAGACGATTGGCGTGTGGGGCATCCAGACGGACCACGCCTTCGACACCTGTCTGTAATATTAATTGTGCATGTACTAGCTGACTTATATTTTCATTGAAAACAGGTAATTTATTTAAAAGTTAAAGTTCGATTAGTAATTAGGCTGTTGAAATTCGATTAGTAAGGTTAATTAGAAGAAGTAGTCTCATTGGGTTTTACAATAGGAAGTGATGAAGAAAGATGCACTGGTGTTGTGTTTTGTGTGCAGTAAGCACGCTCAACTCACTGAGCAGCGCTTGGGGTGCTAACGTTCTCCGCTGGACATCTGGGGACCCATGTGAGAATAAATGGCAAGGCGTGTATTGCGACGCTTCCAATTCACAAGTGAAACAATTGTAAGCATATTAATCTTTAGTTTCCTTGAATTCAAAGTTGATGTTGTTTTTTGTGCAACCGGAATCGCCACCTGAAAATGATTGTACCAATCTCAAAGGAGGTCCCATTTAATTCCTTGGTGGAAACGCCTTGGTAAATCAAAATTAATAAGCAAACAAACAACAAAAAGATGATGAATTTAGACAGTGAAGGACAATGGAAAGAGTTCTCATATGGGGTGATTTAAATCGTGGACTTGTATTGCTTTCGCAGGCTACTTACCAGCGCTTCAATTGTTGGGACAATTCCACCAGCAATTGGATCCTTTTCGGGTTTGGAGGCGTTGTAAGTTCATTTCCTTGCTACCCAAAAATTCCACGACTTTGATTGCGGCATTGACTTTCTTCAAATTCAATGTTGGAAATTGGAGAGAGAGAGAGAGAGATTGATATTGTGTGCTTATTCTATTTTCCAGGGACTTGTCGTTTAACCCCCAGTTGCAGGGCGTTATACCTCCTGAGATTGGACAATTGAAAACTCTAACAAGTTTGTAAGTCTACCACCTCCGTGCGTGAGCTCCAATTACGGCAAAATAATTTAGTTTTGTGTCCGTGGAATTCATAGCAACAAAATCTAATTATTCATGACACTGGTGCATTGATTGCTGCGATTAAGATTCTCCACGCAAGTACGAGATTGTATATGATTTGATTTGATGATTAGTTTGTTTGTTGCACCCTTGGGGGTATTTGGGTTGCATAAACAATTGACAATTTTTTCTATTAAATTTGTTTCTTTCCAGGATCATTCAAGGATGTGCTTTGACAGGCTCTATACCAACTACTTTGGGCAATCTGAAGAATCTGACATTCTTGTAAGCTTGAGTCTTTCCGAGCGTCCATATCATAATCTACAAAAACAGGATTCAATCTTATAAGCACCCATCAAGCATGATTGTCTTTGAATTGTTAGTGATGCTTGTTTCTATTGTACTTTTTGTTTTCAAAAGTCGACACTACTTCCACTTGATTGCGTCCAATGGATTTCAGTTTTGTAAGAAGCTTTGATGGGCTTAGAGTACTTTTTTTTGCTGTTACGACAACCCATATGAAAGTTTTGGAGCTTTGTGTTTTGCAGAGCCTTGAACAACAATCGGCTGACGGGTGAAATTCCGTCTGTACTTGGTGGACTTCAGAAAATGACTTGGTTTGATCTCAGCACTAATAACATGTCAGGCCGGTTGCCTGTCTCTACCACCGTCGATGGATTTGGGTTGGACACTATGGCAAGCTGTGAGCATTTGTGAGTCTCGGAACTAGAATTCCTTTGATCGAAACCTCTTTCATTATTTCCTTGCTTCTTGCTCTTTCAACCTAGGGTTGCAAGGTTTTGGGTTTCATACATTCTGTGGGATTTCTTCTGTACTTTTGAGATTCCYCCATCGTAATGAATTTGAGTTTCAATGACAGTCAGAAGGAATGGAAAGGATCGAATGACCTAATTGCAAGTTTTGTTTTGATGATATTCTGAAAACCGATGTTCTTAGGGTTGAGATTGAGGACCCCAGTAGTAACGCTGTTTTAACTCTTTTAAGGACCAAGGATTCACGATTCTGAAGTGACTGACCATTTTGATGCATCGTACAGCGGAAATTGTGGAAAGGATAATCGAAGTGGAGAAAATCTAAGTTACATCATTATTTAGGTTGAGTGAAGAAMATTGCAATGTATTAGTTGCTAAAAGAAGTACTGGAACAAATCAAATTGGCCATATAAACTCCTCTTAAAAGCTTGAGGTTTATCGTGCTCTTAAAAAGGGTTAAGAATTTGTCACAAGCAAAGTATACCTTGGCCTAGGTTAAACCCTACAACCCTAAACCTATACTGTAAACCCTAAACCTGAAACCTGAAACCTGAATTCTTGTTTATTGTCTTGTGTTTTCTGTGCAGCCATCTCAACAACAATTCTTTCACGGGTGGCATCCCATCTGAACTTGGTGCACCAGTAGGTGGAGTCGTCAAATTGACGAAACTCGCTCACTTGTAAGTACGCCTGCATCAAACTATGAGAATCATCCCGATTTTTTTTTTCTCTGACTTTCAATTGCTCTTGTTCATCGGGGAATCTGAGACCTTGGTGATAGGGTTGCTTCCTTCCAAGGTAAATCTTGATAGGATGTTTGTGCAATGATAGTGTGGCAAGTGTGTAGGATATTTGAGAATCTCATTGAAGAGAGGGTCCAATTTGAAGAGTTTTGAATGCTTGAATGAAGAGATTTAATAGTTTGATTATGAATCCAGTGTGCTTCAATCAATCAGTAATAGTGTGCCAAGTATGTATGATGTTCCTGAATGTGATTGAAGAGAGGGTCAAATTAAAGAGGTTGGTTTTATTGTATAGGAAATTTAAGGAGAGGGTGTGATTATTTAGCCAGATTTTCATAGCAATTTTGTTGTAATCCAGAGATTCTATTGGTAGCTACCTAATTATCAAGAATATTTTACAAGATTTGCAAGGACGAGTAGACTCAACGATAATTTTGGAGTTATCCTGTTGAAAAACAGAAATTGAAGAAAAAAATGGGTTGGTGCAGGTGATGGTGGATCGCGCTTACTTCACTCCTGATGGCCGTGCCAACATTTTCATCAACTTCTTCAACGCTGATGGGAAATCAGAGTTGGATCGAGACTCCTCGACCAACATCACTCATAGCTTCGGGTTTCAAACTCTGGAGCTTCCTGAATTTAAACCGTACATCGCCAGTCATGTTATCACTGGGGCAGATTTACGTATGTCTCTTCTCCTCTCCATTAATTTTTTTTTTCTTTTCCCATTTTATTAACTCTCATATTATCAATCTGTGTGTGTCATCTTCATTATCTAATAGGATAGCATAACATTCTTTATTGCTACACTCTTCTGTCTATCGTTCTCGTGTGAGTACTTTAGACCGAGTGGCTTTTTTCACTACATACATGTGATGTCTTGCATYCACCACTTCACAAYCTAATGACTTAATGGCTACACTATTTCCATTCTTATTCTTCAAAGATAGACAGGTTGCCCACCTTATTATGGAACGCTCGTTAAGTAGACAGTAAAGTGTACTGTAGTGGGGAGCACCTTAGATTCAGAATCCAAAATTTGGGTGCTTGTTTAACATTTCAGTACTGCTAATCATGTGTCTTAACCTTGAAAAAAATCTGGTATGAAATTTTGTATTAGAATAATCACCTTTCGTCTCTTTGGTCAAGAATGTTATGATATTTKGGTAGCTGGACTTGCTWATTMTCTYGATTTGMTTACCTKTMCAAAAGAATTTATGACTCATTTCCCTCTGTTTCCAATTCTCTGACCTGGAGGTTGGCATGGTGGATCAGATGCACAGAAAAAAGTTCTTGGAGCAGGGCCTRTTTCTGGCATTGTCGTGGGCATTTTAGCTTTGATATCTGTTATTGGAGTTTATGCAGTCTGGCAGAAGCGCAGAGCTCAGAGAATGGAGCATATGACTCAACCTTTCGGTAAGACCCTCGCTTCTGTCTTAGACAGTTTGAATTTATGTATGCTTTTATTTGCATGAGATTTTATGGACTAGTATAGATGACTTTTGAGAGTCAAGACGGTTATCTTTTATGTTAAATACATATTGTCACGAAATGCTATCATTCTTTCATCCCAATGGATGGTCACGTTCTCAATCCATTCAATTATTCATCCGGAGTGGAGATGGGTGCAGTGCGTAACCAACCAATCTTCAGTTTAAACGTCCTTATTTGCAAGCTTTTTAAAGGGATTGCTGCAAATTTTGCAACGGGCTATACTAGTGGGACGTAATGYTTAGTTGTACCCTTAAATCAAGGACATCCAAGAGTAAAATTTTCTGGAATTGCTTTGAATAGAGGGTATAGATTATAACCCTGCTTGTCAAGCAATGAAAAATTGACCTTTTAATGTCACAACCACCCCCTGGGGCTGTTTTTGTCATTTTATTTTATAAATCTGTGACGTTGAAGGGTTTATGTTCTGACATGAGTAGTCAGAGGAGCTTTTCATGATCTGGGTCAAGGTATAGGCTGAAAGGAAGTGGTTGTCTCTGCAGCTCATTGGGGAGGAGCAGGTGGAGAGAAGGATGTGGCTGCTCCTCAGATTGCAGGTGCACGCTGGTTCTCTTTTGCCGAAGTGAAGAAAGTCACCAACAATTTTGCTGCTGAGAACGAGATTGGTGAGGGAGGCTACGGCAAGGTACGATGCTCAAATAAAATTTGTATTCTCATTCTTTTTCGTATTGTTATTCTTATTCACACTTTTCTCATTAGCTCAAATACATCATTTAAATTCAAGCGTATGTTTGATTCAATTTCAAATGTCTTTTTCCATGAATTTAAGTATTGAACGTCATAATTTACTCGATAATGCTTGAGAGCTAGGAGGCTTGAGAGTATTGTCGGACATGATGTCAAGTCGTTGTACTCACAAGGAAAAGACTACGTGGTTATAATCCTTTTTGTCTAAAATTTCCGTGCTATTACTTTGGAGGAATCAATTGTGTATATTTATTTTTGGCAAGAAGAATTTGTAGGGGTCAGTTCTAAAACCGGTTGCAATTAAATTATGTGCACTTACCTTATGATGCATGTGAGCAGGTGTATGCTGGAATATTAGCATCTGGGGAACGTGTGGCTGTGAAGAGAGCACAGGAAAACTCCATGCAAGGAGCAGAGGAGTTTAAGAATGAGATAGAACTTCTCTCACGTGTCCACCACAAGAATTTGGTATGGAATCTCGTATTTCCACATGTATATATGTTCTAAATTTTTGGTGTGTGATCAGTTCTACATTTTCATATATATAGGTGTGTATATATATATGTGATACGATCATGTGGTATTGGAATAATTGTGATTATTGATATGGTGTATTTCTCGAATTTGGTATTGGTGACACAGGTAGGCCTTGTTGGCTATTGCTACGACCAGGGAGAGCAAATGCTAGTGTACGAGTTCATGGCCAATGGCACAATGCGTGAATGGCTTTCAGGTGAGTGCTCTTTTATTAAATTCTCTTCTTTTTATTCAATGGTTGCAACATCTCGAACACATGCTGAGAAATAACCTGTACTTAAATTAAACACTCGTGTTTTATTTGTGTGCCCTTGAACAGGCACGAAAGCGTATCCATTAGACTGGAGCAAACGCTTGTCCATAGCTATTGGGTCAGCAAGGGGATTGACATACTTGCATGAGGCGGCAAACCCAGCTATCATCCACCGTGATATCAAGTCTAGCAACATCTTGCTGAGCGATACACATATTGCTAAAGTCGCTGATTTTGGCCTCTCAAAAGTAGCCCCGGATGAAAATAACAAGAAWGTTAGCACCACACAAGTGAAAGGAACTTTGGTAAGTATCAAGCTCCCAAATCTTCTCTTAAATTCTCATTCTCTGTTGTGCTAAACTAGTCTCAGTAAACTTGGGTCTTTCACAGCCTACGTAGTATGAAGTGTATCTTTCAAAAGGTTGTGTATTTCTTGTGTCGCTCTCACTTTTTGTGCACTTTGATGTGAGACCTTCAACGAACAAACTTAATTTATACAGGTTCCACCAAATGGTTGGAGCTATCTCTCTCTCTCGTGCTAAACTAATACATATATGCTAATTCAATCTAAGAAGCAGGAACAATGAATAGGATGCCAAGGGCTCCTAAATCCAGAGTACTACATGACCAATCAACTATTGGAAATCTCCTATATAATTTTCTTTTCTGTTGTGCTAAACGAATCTCAATTTTTTGTCTTTGATAGCCGAGTTGTTAGTTGTATTGAGTGTCCCCTCCAAAAGGGGTAACTATGTACTTCTCGAGTCMCTCTCACTAGCTTGAACGAACGCTCTTAACGTACACCTCTTCCAGCAAAGCTTTCTTTCTCTCTCTTGTGCGAAATTAATGCATATAATAGTGTTGGATTAATCTCAGAAGCTGTGACAACGAATTAATGACAGGTGTACCTAGATCCTGATCCCTACATGACCAACCAACTGTTTGAGATCTTCAATATCACCTAACCTGCTGTGCTAAACTAGTCTTAGTCTTGGTCTTTAATGGCCAGGCGTAGGATCTTGAACGAACGCTCTTAACGTACACCTCTTCCTCCAAAGCTTTCTCTTTCTCTCTCTCGTGCTAACCCAATGCATACATTCCCAGAATGATTCATCTAACAAGCTAAGTAAGTGCCCARTCCATGCCTGACTTCGACTGTTTGTTTTTTCTTCTTTCAGGGCTACCTCGACCCCGAGTACTACATGACGAACCAACTGTCGGAGAAGTCCGACGTCTACTCSTACGGCGTGGTCCTCCTGGAGCTTCTCACCTCTCACCAGCCTCTCTCCCACGGGAAGTACATCGTCCGTGAGGTCCAGAGAGCCTTCGCCGACGGGGGTCTGGAGGGTCTGGAGCCTTTGCTGGACCCGTGCATGCACGAAGCGTCCTCCCACCACTTGCAGCAGATGGTGGACTTGGCGCTGGGGTGCGTGGAGGAGCGAGGACACGACCGGCCGAGCATGAACGAGGTGGTGAAGGTGCTGGAGGGCCTGGCGGAGCACAACAAGGCGAAGGCCAAAGGGAGTGCGTTGGCGACTGATGAGACGTGGTTGCAGGATGTGTATGGGGAGGACGAGGTGTACAGTTTTTCGTTGCAGCAGGANGCAGGAGAAGCAGAGGGAGGGGGTGTCGAGTTCGTTTTTGTATAGTGGGGGGTACACGCCCGAGAACCCGGTGCCCAAGTAAGGGAGGGATGGACGAGGGTATATATGAAGCAGCCGAGAAGGGTAAAGCGCGCAGAAGACTTAGCAGAACTCGTAGCGGAACTCGTAACGAAAGGCTGCTCATACGCTTTACCAGAACTCGTAGCGGCACTCGTAGCGAAAGGCTGCTCATACGCTTTACCAGAACTCGTAGCGGCACTCGTAGCGAAAGGCTGCTCATACGCTTTACCAGAACTCGTAGCGGAAGTCGTAGCGAAAGGCTGCTCATACGCCTTATCAGAAGACTTTGTCTGGAGCCTTCCTTACAAGGTGACGTATGGGGAGTCCTACTGTATGGGAAAACTTATCGGAGAGCCCTATGGGAAGGCTTATGGGAAGGCTTATCAGTAGACTTATCGGGAGTCCTGTGGGAAGATTATTGGGAGACTTATCAGGAGTCTTCGATTCATTGGGAGTCTTCATGGAAAGACTTGTTGGGAGTCTTCATGGGAAGACTTGTTGGGAGTCTTCATGGGAAAGACTTGTTGGGAGTGTTATTGGAAGACTTTTCAAGAGACTTGTCGGGAGGTGTTCGTAAGGTTGACGGCATCACCTCTGTGCAATTGAGGTCACTCCTTTCAAAACTTCAGACTCAAAACTTCAGACTGGGCTTCCATAGTTGTATACCCTATGAAATGCACGGCGAGTGCTCTATGCTATTCCTATCCCCAAGTCACGATTGGACCTAAGAACAAAGAGTAAATCGGAACCATCACATCAAAGAAAGATAACTGGTTCAAAGAGAAGAAGAMGMAAAGAGGCAGMGAGTTTCAMAAGGCTAGGTGAAGCATCAGCTATGTAAACTGACACCCATACAATTMGCATGGCAAAAATGTGCAACGAAGGTTAGGACAGAGGATTATCGTGCAAGGTCATCATACCCCATCAGTTGCAAGGATGACAAACTTGTCTCGATCCGTCACTTGTCGGTACGTGATTTCAGGAACCGCTATGACACCATAATCTTTCAGGCAGAAATCACCGAACGCCCTGGCCATCGCTAGACCCGGGGAGTTGTCAAATGGCAACCACACCCTCATGACCTCAGGCTCGTCATGGAGGGCAAACACACGGCCCTTGCACTCTTTGATTCGTCGAGCTTCGTCTGCACGGCATGACGAGTCCCCACTTTAGTACACCAAAGTAGGAAACTGCTCCAACTGGCATGTCTCTATGAAGGCTTATGTATCAAAACATGTGCCAAAAGTAAGGGTCTGGTGAGCACGAGTGAGAAACAACAGGTCTATATAAGAGAACTACCCTAACACTCCAAAACTTCAAACACTAGTAAGCAAAAGCACAAGGATTGCACCGTACGAGGTAGGTTGGGCTTCAAATCAACGGTCAACTGCACAGCTTTCAAGCTACCATTTTCATCTCGAGTTCCCAATATTGCTCGGGAGTCACCTACATTGCCAATTATAAGATGTTGCCCCTGCAGTGATCAAGAAAGCCCATTCTGGTCTTTTCAGTACACCATGCAAAATCCAAATACCGACGTTCCATAACAAACTCTTGCCATTTGCATCTGAATAACCTGCAAATCCCTTAAGCCCTCAATCCGTCACACTACCAAAATCAACATCCTSAAGATGCTAAATGAAASTTAGCATGACTTCATACATCACCATACAATGAATAAATACTACTATAAAWTCATAYMTACCCCTRAAAGKCCAAGGATTCGTGGTTTTRAGATGASCAATTCATYTGATTATAYTGAGAAACTATAATTCAAATGAGGTAAAAGTTTAGTTCACTAGAATCAAGGACACAATCAACCGAATTGGACATATTGAGATCAYGAATCCATAACTTTAACAGCARAACGAGAAAAAAGGGACTGCACACCTACCTGCTTGAGAACCGTGACCGTGGTGGTGCCACTGCAAAAGCAGTCAATGCAAGGATGCGTCCTCAAGTCTTGGTCCATCTCTTTGAAGGCCATGAGATGGGACTCTTTCCAATGCCCAAACATGGAAGGAGGCTCCAGGTTGACGATGGGGGCGAGCTCTCGAGAATTGAACTCYTCCACATCAGAGACGGCACTCTCGTACGTCGTGCTCACATTAGAGCCGTAGTCCGTGCGCCTGCTGTCGCCAATGCACGGCTGCTCGTCGCCGAGCTCCTTCAAGRTCGCCATGCGGTCACGCCAGAACGTCACCAACTTCGAGGGAAGGGAGTCTCGGACTCGTCTCGCCACTAAATGACCAAACGGACCGTGACCGTCGAACACGCCACAAAAMACTGTGTCCTCCATCGACGCCAAGTTCTGGAACAAACATTCCAAACTACGGATGCGTAAGAATGTGATTGGCACGTGATGTTGTAGAACAAGTCATAAAGTCCAATGGTACCACTTGGAAGTAGAACAAAACTAAACACTTGCAAAGCATTGATGCACAAACACTAAAATAAAGTTACAGGGTAGTGGTGCAGCTTTTAAATTGATTTGTGTATGAAACGACTGAACCATTTAACATTCCGTCGGAAGGTTTGAGGCTTACTCGTCATCAATTGTAAGAAGACATTCAAATCACTTGTAAAATTATTCAGAATCTGCTCAGCAATTCAATAGCATGTGCACTACCTCCCAAGCAAGAATCGCTCCGTGCATGAATCCTAAACAACAAGATATACATGATACTTAAACCATTTTGCTTGTGGAAGGTTGGAGACTCCATCCTTATTAGTTGCAAGACGGCTAATATCAAAATTTNAATAAAGTTACAGGGTAGTGGTGCAGCTTTTAAATTGATTTGTGTATGAAACGACTGAACCATTTAACATTCCGTCGGAAGGTTTGAGGCTTACTCGTCATCAATTGTAAGAAGACATTCAAATCACTTGTAAAATTATTCAGAATCTGCTCAGCAATTCAATAGCATGTGCACTACCTCCCAAGCAAGAATCGCTCCGTGCATGAATCCTAAACAACAAGATATACATGATACTTAAACCATTTTGCTTGTGGAAGGTTGGAGACTCCATCCTTATTAGTTGCAAGACGGCTAATATCAAAATTTCAAATTCACGAAGCCATCTATAACTTGAAGCCAGCGTGCAGTTAAGGGCAAGTCTACTAGACCTACCAAATGAGCATCACTAAAGGCATCATAAATCACAAGACAAGGTATGTACACTCATAATCAACACTCCCCAAATCCGACACCTACATGTGGACCAAAACTGCCACAAAAAACTAAATATTGATGACCCAACATATACAAAATCAAAACATGAGTCCATGAAAGTGAGACACTCAACTTTGAAACTTCAGAACTTGTTCATACAGTGTCCAAATAATGTATGCTAAAGTTCGTTGGAATCCTCTTTCAATTACCAACCAGATCCAGCAAAACAGTTTCTGTCCAATAATAGTAAAATAAAGTAGAGGTGCCATTAACCATAACGTATATTAGATGCTCCATAGGCCACACGGGCGAACTTTGCTTTCTGTTAAGTTTGTAAAAACTTACTCTACCAACGTTTAGTTTTAGACAATTGTTTTTTTAGCATAACACAGAATAAATGTGAAAAAAAATTTAGATTTTACAAGTTTCTAAATTGTTGTAGGAAGAGGCTCAAGGGAAAGGCTCAAGCTTCACCTGTACGGTGAATGGAACCTCTCCCTTGCTGAATGGTGAATGGAGACTTTACATGAACTATGCTCAGATGTCATTAGTGACGGCTCTACATGCGCATTCCTTCCACGATTCTCCAATCATTTTTTTCATGATCAACTATCACGAGTTTCATCATCATCATCATCAGGAGTTGCCAGAAGCTTCAAATTACTTGTAAAATCTGATGCGTGGTGATGACAGTACCTCCCAGACGAGCATGGCGTCTTGGTTGGTACCCTTGCGTCCCTGCTGCGTGAACAAGCAAGACGACTCGCTGGCCCCAATCCGAAACATGCGTCCAGGCGTTATAGCCAACATCTCGTCGCGTTTCCCTTCGTTGGCGAGCGCTTCCATGACCTGTCTCTGCATCTCCCGCTTGCGCTGCTTGCGCCCCAGAAGCGCCTGCTTCTTGCCCACCACGCCAGTGCCAGTGCCATTGGTGTTGGAGGGGTGCGCCACGCCAGGGTCGGTCGACATGCACGTCCCCATGCTGGCCAACTTTTTGGGACTGACACAACGACACAACACCCTGGAACCCTAAACTCAACCCTTGTGGAAGGAGTCCGTCGGCACCCCCGACCTCGACCTCGAGGAAGCTCGCATTCAGCCAATCTTAGGAGTCAATCCGAATCCTAGCCCCTCCCCTAGAATGCTCCCTCGCCAACCTGRAAGATCTTAACACTCGGAGTCCAAAGAATTTCCGTCTGGCTGGCATGGTGATTGTAAAGCATGGCTGCTGAACCTCCACAAGATCATTCACTCAATTTGAGCTCGAGAGGCACAGAGCTCCAAGATGGCGCAATTCTGGTACTGGTTTCGAATGCCCCTGCAATTCAAGGAAAAGGATTAAACCCTAATTGAACGCGACTCAACACAAACCCAGATGAAAAACTACATGCAACTACCATCTTCGCGAAAGAAACAAACTATTCCACCTCATCAAACCTCGCGCAGGGCAGAGTCACTCCAAACCCTGCCCRAAATTCTCAAGCGTTCACCCCGCTACACTATCGAATCTCCAGAAACTCACAAAACACAAAAGCTTCCAGCATTCATACCCTAGCTAACGATGTCACCATCCAACGTCACACCCACCACCCTGGCACCACCCCAGCCGGACACAGCCACCTACCTTGACCTTGAAGCACACAACCTCCTCCAAATAAAAACCGACAACTAAACAAAACCCATCAACACTAACCACAACAACAACAACAAGCTCCTGGATAACGCATCCCAACAAACGGTAACAGAAAGCGGAGGACTCGTTGGAGGCAAGTATACATGTACGTTACCTTCCCTTGAAAGCAATCTCATGAGCTTTGTGTCGTGTAAGAAAATAATGCTAGATGCTTGAAATCCTTAGAAAAAGGGGAAGAATGGACGTGAGTGAGGGTGAAGACTGTATAAGCTTCGTTTCGTTGGGTTGGGATGGTACCGACATGCGAGCTTGAAGAGATTCTGGAGGTTTAAGGAGAAAAGCCTGAAAGGAAACTTGAAACTTGAACGAGGACTGTTTTGATGAAATCGAGGACTGGGGCCATGGATGGGCGATGACTGCGGCAATTAAGGTTGGCACGTGTGGCATGGGGACTGGCAGGAGGGACCGTTGAACGCTTTTTGCTGGGGATGCTACTTATGGGCACCCGGCAGCAGACTATAGGCAGTACTGAAGGTACCGTACTGGGATGGGATGGGGTGGGGTACAGGGGACGGTATTGTTATTGGTTGTGCGACCGGCCCCGGTACCAGTATTTGAGGAGCTGGTTGTGTGTTGACACTTGGCTTGACAGGGTTTGCCGTCAGGTCTGTTATGTTATTAGCTGGCTAAGGACCGACATATTCTGATGCTTCCCCAGAGCTTGGTTTTGGGGTTTTCCCGTTGCTTTCTGAAGTATTTAATTGTTTAAAATTGCAGGAAATAAGGTGGGCGGGTGGGGTGTTGCACTGCTCTGGAGTTTCAAAAGTTAGGGTTGCTGGTCCAAGATGACTCTAAACTACCGGATGATGGGGGAAAGGTACCCAAACCAAATAGGGAGGGGGTGCGGGTTTGATATCTGGCAGTGCTAGGAGGTTTACCTTGAGCAAAATCAGCCTTTCCCCTGACAGAAACCCATTGCAGCGTGTTCTTTGACACGTTTGTTTTCCATTGCAGTGTATTCTTTGACACGTTTGTTTCAAAGAAAAGAAAAAGAAAAAAGTTAGGGTTGCACAGCTCTCCTTCACAGAAAGACCAGAAGGAGACGCATTTACTGTAGTTGTTGCCGCATTTCTCCTAGTCGGACGTTAATCCCTATATGCCCGAGGCACCAAAAAAAAAAATGATTCTATTCATGTCGTCAAGTAAATTCATGTAAAAATTTAAGAACCGTATATTTTGGAAGCAAATTCAATAAACTTTAGTACAAATCAATGTGTTTGGTTAATTCTAGAACTCCATATATATAAAAAATAGAAAGTTCTACATGGTCCTACATCTCAAAACAATTGTAGTGATAAAAAATAAAGCTTTATCTTTTACATTGTATTTGTAGTGTTTTCCTTCAAATAAATAAATATTTTTAGTCAACAGTGTCGTCTCGACAACACATCTTTTGGAGTTTTTCAGATATAAATCCTTATATCTTTGTATTATTGTATCTCGACAAACAAAGCAATCATTTGAAAGACAAGAAATCGAGAAAAAACATAGACATGGACAATTTTGGTGGGGCTTGAGGGCAGGTATGGACGGAGAAATATCCCAACACGAGGTATCAGTTTTTTCTTGAGCCCACAAACGATAGTTCCCCGTTTTGATTTTTCAGTGAAAGAGTGGAGATGCTCTTCGTCCGGTGTGCGCAGCAAGGCTCGCGGTGTGAGACCGACCCTGCAACCYGGGCGCCACATCAACGCGGGCCCACTTCGCGGAACGGCTTTAGTGTCCCGCAAAAATATCAGATACGTGACGGATTCGGATTCCACGGGCGGTAGAGGTCCGGATTCCATACCTGCAGATCCGGTTCCCCAAACCTTAGGTTAGGTCTCTCAAGCAGCAGCTTCGGCGTAGGAACGGTAGGGCCAGGCGGTGACGAAGAAGGAACGCCAGCACTACCGAAACATACCTTTCCTTCCTTTCTTTACGTCGCCTGACTGTTCTTCTACGGATTTAATTATCCTGCTATGGATCCGGCTATGGAGTGAGAAGCGATTCCGCACAGCAGGAAGAAGACGAAGGAAGAAGAACTAGAAGGAGCTCGGCGTTGAACGGACTTCCCTCTCAGTTCCTGAAGAGTTCTAGATGTGGAGCTCGCGCAACTATTAGGGTTGCAAACGTTATTATGACGTCCTTCAAATGATGGGAGAGGTCGTCGTTTGCGACTCGATCTCCATTGCTGCGTGATTGTGAGGGTACGTGCTTTTGAGGTCAGACTTTATTTTCGAATTTCGATTCGATTCGATTCGATTGTTTAGATTGTTTGGATTGTTTGGATTGTTTCCGATGGGGAGGGGTTGCGCTAGGGGAGTCGATGTTTTGTAACAGGATTGAATTATTATGCACAGTCTAGGCTTGTTTAATGCTTCAGCAACGTCTGTGTGAGATTATGTCGGTGTATCCTTTCAAGTTGCTTATGCAATAGTTCATGTTATAAGTTTATTAGATTGTATTGCAAAATAGTGATGCCGTCATATAAAGATGGATTTGGTGTAGGTATCCAACAAATAGGATGTTGATTCACGCCGGTCTCGCATCAAGAGCCAAGACTTCTTCTTATCATGCCATGCATGTGTCTTATCTTTTTGAGCTTCGTTGCAACAGATCAATCTCACCACTATCGAGCCATCATCGAAATGCTGAAGACAGAAAAACCCGATGGCGAAAATGAAGATGACATTCTGTTAGAAAGGCTTCTGCTACCTTCGGTGATGGATGGATCAGTCACCACCCAGCAGGTGGGTTGCGTTTTGGTTTAGGGTGGGAAGCTTTCTTTTTGATACCTCTTTATGGCAGTTACAAACTTTGACTTTGCGAACATGCTCGTGTTGCTGCAGACACCTGGAACTCAAGCGAGCTCATCAACTGATAAAGTGGATGAGGTTATCAATCTAGAAGCTCCCGCCAGTGCTGTGGTCTTGGAGAAGATGAAACCGGATTTGAGAATGGCATCAGCGTCTGAACCCATAGTTTCCATCCCACCTGAGTCCGAGGTTGCAACAGACACGGGAAATGATGACCCTCTTGCATCAGAAGCTACTGGTAATCCACTCTCTTCGTACCAAAGCAATTCTAACTCTTCTGCTAATCCTTTGGGTAGCTATGGAAAGCAAACCAATCCGTTAGGCAAGTATGGGAAGGAATCTTTGTTTGGAAATTCCTTGGGAAGCTACGCTAAGAATCCCTTGGGCGTGTATAAATAGCTCTAGTTTTTTCTTTAAATCTTGATTAACACTGCGATCCCTACTTTCCTGAAGAGGAAGAATAATTTTGTGCGGCATATAATCTAGTCCACTGAACGGCCGGTTTGGTGTTATGGGTGTGAGCTTCTAAACGAAGTAGTGCTCATGAGTCATTGCTGCTGTCGCGAGTCTGACAAATGCGGTTGCAACGGCATGCCTAGGTTTCGAGATGAAACCTGATTGCTTTTGATAAATCAAGCTCTTGACAATTGATTGGTCCTGAAGTTTTGGATGGACCTCCAAGCTTCTTTTGATTATATTAAGCTACCATTGCAGACTCGTGTTTTTTCCAATCTCTGGTTACTGCATGGCCAATTGCCCAATTTCCCATTTTCTTAACGTTTTGTTCATTCAGAACGGACCTGCCCGTACTGTTGTCCTTGATTTTGCAATTTAATACTGCAAAAGATTTATTGGGTATGTACTGATCGGTAGGTAAGGTAGGCTGCTCTCAACCCTTGAACGCAGTGGCGGACATTCTGTGTCCTCTAGATGATAGAGAATCAAACCATGTAGGACAGAATTGCAACTTTTCATCCTCGGTATTAGGAGTGGAAAGGGAAGATCTTTTCTAGTACTTTGACTTCCAATGAGTATATTTGGCTTTTCAAAATAGATGATGTCACAAGATATCAAAAATGCATGATTCAACGGCCACGAGTCTGTCCTTCAGGGTTTAAAGTGACGCTTTAACCCTTAATGGGTGAGAGTGCCCATTTTGATCGTTTTAATTCAAATTTTGGAAATAAATTAAAGCCAATGGTCCACCATAGAGCAAGGTTTAAATGAAATAGGGGGCATGGAAATTGTGCATCTAACAAGCCTAAGGTAGCAACATCCGAACATCTAAAAAACAATCTAAATTTGTAATACTATTCTTTTTTTGACACCTAAAAAACAACCTAAATCCGAGTGCAAGTGGGCCCAAAGTAGATAGGTGAGTTTCCAAGAAGTTGTCACTCTTCCAAGAAGTGGCCAATGACACCTAAAAATGACTAACAAACCTAAGGTAGCAACGCCCAAATGTAACTCTAATCATTTTGTGACCTAAAAAACAACCTAAATTTGAGCGCAAGTGGGTCTAAAGTATATAGGTGGGGTTCCAAGAAGTTATCACTCTTCCAAGAAGTGGCCATTCACCCAGGTGTGATTCAAGCTTAAAGTGTGTCGCTTTTGGGTGTTTCAGTGCCTACTTTGGTCATTTCAAGAAGTCACTCTTCCAAGAAGTGGCCAATCACCTAGGTGTGATCCAAGCTTAGAGTGTTGCTTTTTGGTGTTTCCATGCCTACTTTGGTCTTAGTCACAGTAGATGGATCTACTAAGTTATTTTCAAAAATTTGTATTATATTTATACATGCTTGGAAAAACACAAAACCAATTTTGTTGATTTTTTAAACCATTTCGTAACAAGCACACATCATTTTATCATTTTATTTTGTTGCTACCCTCAATATCTACAAATCTTAAACAAGTGTCACATTTAAGTGCTTCTACCTTATATGCAGTGATATTGAATGAATACTAATTTTGAACAAATATTGATTTGAATGAATATTGAACCCACAGGTTGGGAATTTAAGTAAATGAGGGAATTTAATTTAAGAGGGAATATGAATCTCACAAAAAGTTCCATTTTTCCTTAGATTCATGTGAAATCA
>VACF01000902.1:0-48443 GCA_006891605.1 Pleurozium schreberi | reverse complement strand
CAATCAATTTATGGCATCTCAAAAGTCAAAATGTACTCTACCATTTTGTTAAATGAAATTCTAATGTCATTTTTTCTCAAAGATCTAGCGTATTTGAGGCTCATTCCCAAGAGCCCTCAACACTACAAAAAGGCAATATTGCAAATTTGCAATGGAACACCCCTACACAAACTCTTGAATAGAAAAATCATAATCAATCATTTTCAATGGCATTCAGTTTTTATGTTGAATTGATTATGAAAGTTTTTAAATGTTGCAATTCAAAATGAAATTGAAATGTACTTTGCATTGAACTTCCTACTGAATTTCCATCAAAGTGGAATTGAATTGCAATGTATGTAGACCTTCATTGGAATTGAATATAAAATTATGAATAAAACAAAATTATTGTGAATAAGAATTAGATTGTAATTGGAACTATATTTCAATAAGAATTGAATAGGATTACAGTTGACATAGAAATACATTAAAAAAAGGACACTTTCAATTGACTTGCAACCATATTAAATGAATTAAATTTGAATACAACTTCCTTTCAATTTCAATTCCACTTCCGTTTGAATTCCATTATGGACCGTTTCCTACTTTCCTAGTCTAAATGTCTAATTGATTTTACGAAGTCATTTGAATTAAAATTCAAAATGAATTTCATGCTTCCATGAATTTTAATTTTTAAGTTGGACTCCCGATTAATGAACTTCGACTAAATTCAAAAATTGGAATTCAATTGGAATTGAATTAGAAAATCTCTTCAAGTACAAAACAAATTTTCAATTGGACTTGAAATGAAAAGGAATTGCATGTGCAACTTTGTGTCGGAAATTCATTAGAATAGGAATGATTGAATGTGAATGTAATTTGAAATTTTCAATCCGTACAAATAGAATTCCATTTCTTAAAAGTTCAAATCAGAGACCAATGACAGAAATGTTGCACTCGAATTTGAAATGACATAACATTGCTATTTATTGAATTGGATGTCATGCATTGCATTTGAATTTTAATGGTTTCCAAATTTCATGTATGATGTGTAATAATTTGTATTAAATCAATTGGTTTCTTAAGTTGAAATACACTTTAATTTATTTTAGTTGAATCCCAAGCTTTTGTAATATTTTAATTGAGTTCAAGTATCATCATGACTCGATTACTTAAATATAAATAATGAATTGGCTTAGACTTGAACTTCAATTTGAACTTGAATAAAAAAAAAAGGTAATGAATTTTGAAATAATACTTAGAAATTAAACTGTTAAGGGTTTAGGGTTTAGGCCATTACAATCTGAAGTTTAAAAGTTTCATTAAAGCAAAAGAATCCTAAGCGCTTTAGGGAATCCAAGGAAATTATGCCGTCGCCCCCTTCCGTCCGCCCGTCCGCCCCCTCCGTGGGTCCGTTGGTCCGCGGGTCCGCCAAGCCGTCCGCTCAGCCATTTGGGCGGACACAAAAATTTTTTCCAGGCAACTTTGACTGCGATTTGCGGATTCAGTTTTTCGAATTTTGCGTCGTGTAACATACCATTGGAAAGGTCTTGAAATCACCTATCCAATGGTATATTATACGCCCCAAAATTCGAAAAACAAAATCTGCAAATTGCAGTCAAAGTTGCATGTTTTCATTGAGCGGCCGTCTGCCCGGTGGACGAGCGGGGTGACGGGGTCAGTTGCTCTGCTGGTCCGTTGGTCCGCCAATTTGTCTGCTCAGCCATTTGGGCGGACGCAGAATTTTTTTCAGGCAACTTTGACTGCGATTTGCGGATTCGGTTTTTTGAAATTTGCGGCATGTAACATACCATTGGAAAGGTCTTGAAAGCACCTTTCCAATGGTATATTATACGCCCCAGAATTCGAAAAACTGAATTCGCAAATTGCAGTCAAAGTTGCCTGTTTTCATTGAGCGGCCGTCCGCCCAGCGAACCCGCGGGGTCCGCTGGGTCTTGGGTCTATTGGGTCCGCGGGTTCGCTGGTTCGCCGGTCCGCCCGCTTGTTCGCTACCCTGTCCGTCCGTCCAGCGGACAAGGTCTGTTCGCGCGACCGCGCATCCGTCTATGTCTCCGGACGCTCCGGGGGCAGCGGACGTGGACGTCCGGACGTCCGTGCAACCTTATGAACGAAAACCTAAATTGTTAATAGCTCTAAGATGAAATTGGAATATACTAATCTTAATGGTGGGATTTTTCTAGCAAGAGATCTTAATCCTATGAAGTTTGATTTTTTAAATTGTGAAAATTGAGGTTAGAAATAAATCCTACAAGTTATTATTTTAAGAAGATACTTTAATTTTCTGAAATCTAAGATTGTCTATAATTTTTGCATAACAAATCCAAATGGAAGGAATCACAGCTTTCCATGTAGGCAAAAATATAAATTATTTGAAAAAAAAAATTAAAAAAATTAAAAAAAAATTTATTTGAAGTTTTTCTAAAAGATTATTTCTACCCATTGAACTAAAAAGAGCGCTATTTGTGCCATAACTTTTGCTCTTCGACTCCAATTGAAATAAAAATTATATTTTTGGAAAGCTAACGTGTTTTCTTATCTTCTCTCAAAAATTCAAAAGACTAGGACATATATTGAGATCATAGGAACCTACCCAAAATCCATTTTGTCCCTCAAGAGGACAATGGAACTTCAAGGATTAATCAATTATTACAAATGTTGAAAAAAAAAGGTATGAAAAAATGAAAGATTATTAACAACTAATAAAAATATGCACAAAGTATGTAGTATTTGAGGAGCAATACCAAAGATAGAAATAATAAATTTGAAATTATAGCTTTAAAGTATACAATATCATATGTAGTTGTAAAAATTGGCATTCCAAATCAAATAATTAACTAAATTTGGAAAAAGTGGTTTGATAGATGTTTAATAATGTTTATAGATTCATTTTTTTCCATACAATAAATCGCCTTGTCATTTCATCCTCAAAATTCTAGTGTCTGTATTAAAATGTATTTTGTTTCTTATTTTGACCATATGATACAACATATTGGATTTTAGAGTTCCAGTTGAAAAACTTTGGCAAACTTAATTTCTTTAGAAATCATAGTCAAAATGAAAAGCTTATGCATCATTTGTGAGATTCCATGGAAGGTTCAACAAAAAGTTTCGAAATCTTTTGATAATTAAAAGATGCCTTTCCAAATAATCAACCATATTAACCTTCAACAAGAAATTCTTGGAAATTATCTAGATTGTTGTAAAATCTCACTAAAAATCAAGGTTAGGTTTTTTTATACCAATAAAACACTCCAATGAGTTTCAAGACATTTCCATAGCCAGAAGTGTCCAAAGTGACGAGATTCTTCAAGCAATGGCAAAATTAAAGATTACAAAGGAGTTTGATCGGCATTTTGGAAGCATACGAAATTGGAATGAGGTCAAAGATAGGTCTTAATCCTTCATATCTTTTGAAGAGCCTCCGCTAGTTACTTTTCTTAGAAAAGCCAAATTCCCATTTTTTTTGTTTTTTGTTTTTTTTGAGTTAAGTTGGCGCTAGGTTTTGATGAGATTTTAGTGTGAGATAAAAGGTTGGAGGCTTGCTCAGACTGAAAATGGCCTTTTAAAGCCAAAGACAAAATACATTTGTAATTTGAAGTTAATCTCTAAAAGTTAAAGTTATGGTCCAATGTAGAAAGTCAAAATGGTAATTTAGGATGAAAATCCTAAATGATAAGATTACCATTTATAAATGAGAGGAGATGGATGCCTTTGGAAATGTACATAAGGACACMCCTTCTCCTCACATATCATCTTTTATAACTATATTTTGGCACTTGTACTACATAGGGTCTGGACTTTGGCCAAGTTTGAACTAAATTACTTAAATAATTCTTTTAGGAGCCTTTCATGCTCCATTGTTGTTATTTTTGAAGCTTTCTTTGAATGACATTGAGATCCCTTCAAAATTTGCTATTGTATACGATCATTGCAACTATATTGTTGTGTTTTGTTTTGAATTTATTATTGTCTTGTAATAATCTTAAAGCCGCTTTCCACCCTATTTTGGCAATGCCACTTAGGGAGCCTTCTAGTACATGTTTTTTAAGTTACACACTATAAGTGCAAAATCTTTAAGTGAGAATTCCCCTTGAAGTGGTGTATTTGTATTTCATACTAACAAATTGATTGATGTGAATGTTTATGTTTTGTATTAAGTTGGTTGTTTTGTTTCTACTAACTTATTTTTGTTGATTTTCCTTTGTCTATCTTTGTTCTTTACTTTCATTGTTCTTTGTAGTATGACAAAGCTTTAGATTCTTTAGGTGTGGAATTTCTTATTTTTTGGTATTAAAGAGAGAAGTACGGCGGAGCTTTGACCTTAGATGGTTTGAATGTTTTAAAAATCTTGTGAAATTTGAAGTGACTGCGAAGCTTTGAACCTCTTGTTGTACCATTTTCACATTATTAAGCCATTTGGCCTGGATAGCGAAAGTTTGGCCAAGTTGGCCATTTTTTTGTGTTAGTGTTTATTTAAAGCCAAGGCAAAGAGTGAAGAGAGGAGGTGACAATATAAAACTAAGTCCAAAATCATAAAATAGAGGTTGAGAGGTTTCCAAAAACATAAGATACAAAAGAGTCCAAGTTGAAATGAGTGACTTATGAGCAGATGAAGTTTAATACTCAARTTGGATGAAGAAATGTTAAACTCATCCAAACAAAGCAAAATAGTAGGTTTAAGAGGTAGTAAAAATTAGAGTTTATATTTGTTATCAAAAGTGGGTTTGATATTACCATCTAAGAATAGTGAACGGATGAAGTTTTAAAGCACCTGCTAGCGATTAAACTTCATCCATGCATAACTTCTACTAAGAAGGTCCAATTTATCAGTGTCTAATTAATTTATAAAGCTAATCTTAGACTCTGAAAGGAAAAATATCAAATATCTAAAACTAGTAATTTGTCAAAAGTTAGACCAAGAGCTAAAATACATAGAAGTAGATTATTGAGAAGAAATTTAGCAATTAAAGAAGAAATTAGAGGATAAAAATATCGAATAGCAACAAAGAGTGTAGAAATTAGTAACGTCTAACTCACCACTCTTTCTCTCAAACATCCTCCAAACTATCTACACACAAATTCTCCAACTCCATGCGCATGTGCAAACTTATGAAGAGAAAGAGTAGCAACTAGCAAAGAGTTTTAGTAAAAGAGCGAGGTTTATATACAAAAAGACATCAAGAGAATTTGAATAGCCAATGAAATAGTAATAGGAAATTGTTGACTTTAAGGATACCATTCAAAAAATCAATCCAATCATAAAGTAGTGGATCAGATTTTATAGAATATACAAGTTGACAAATTAAAAAATCTAAAAAGGAAAAAAAGGAAAATAAAAGGAATAATAAGGAAGTAAAAGAAAACAAAAACTGTATCAAAACACTACTTTCAAGAGGTGAGCATAAATTGATAAAGACCTACATGATGGAAAATAAAAGAGAATTTGGAAACCTCTACAATAACGTTTAAAATGACCTACAAAATGAGGTAATTTACTAACCTCTCTAAATTCTTTTGATTTTCAAAGATGGTCTATTAAAACATATTAGCCAAATTCTAACTCCAATTCAAAGTATCAAAACTAGTTTTTTCTTAAGTTTTAGATTCAAAATATTGTAGATTTAAGTTAGAGATTTCCAAAAACATTTTAAACTTAGAATTTAACTCAAAACAAATTAGATAGAAGCGGATGAAGTTCAGAGTCTAGAATGAATGAAATTTAGTTAGATTCAATGTTTTAGAATAAAAACATAGAATCAAGAAGACTTAATTATCTAGAATCCATAAGTGAAAGTAGAATTTAATTTGGAATTGTAGATTAGGAGTAAAAGATGGATGAAGTTTGATGGACAATGAACCGACGTTAGGCACCTAATAGCAAAAATCAAAACCTAAACACTAGTGGGATTCCGCGTTGCATTGAGGTGTAACGGGAGGTGTGACGGGTAGAATTCGCTGCGTTGTGCGATGGAGTGGTTCCGTGGGAGGAGATGGGGCGAGTAGCGACCAGAATGAGGTTGTTTTAGTGGGATGGTGATGCAAAATTGGGGTTAGGTTGTGGCAAGTGATTGTTGGGCCGCCCTGTGTGTGTGGGAATCGGTTTGTGTATTCGGAGCGAGTGTTGTCATGGCGAAGCCGAAGAATGGGAAGAAGACGTTGGACTCGTGCGTTATCAAGGGTACGCGCAAGATTGTGAAAGGTGCGTGGTTTATCAAACTCTTGTACTCTCCATTTCTCTACTGTCTAGAATTGACGGATATGTTGGGTAGGGAACTCTTTCAGCCGTTGCGGTTTTATTATTATTATAAGAGCGGCAAAAAATTTTGAGCATCTTGTCCTCATTGTGAAGAGTATTCCATTGCACTAAAAAAATGTATTATTTGGATACAATATGAATAAGTTATGAACTTTTGTAGGTAGAATGAGTAGGTATCGAGGCTTTAGGTGCTAAACATTGTCATTCCCATTAGATGTTGTGTATGGACCACCTGCCACTCTTTTTTATAGTTTTTGTTTCTTTGGAGGTGGCTCTGGAAATTTGGTTTTAACTTATCAATGCTGGCGATCAGTTGATACTATTTATCGGTTATCYTGGTCGCTGCAATATAATTTCGAGCAATGCACACCAAGTTTTCTTAAAAATCGCTGTTACATCCGTCTAAAGGATCGTATATTTTCTCTTGCATATCCTGAAGACCAGAGTATTCGTTGAAATATGACAATGTTTAACCCTGTAACGAGTGGTTGCCCACGACAGTGAGAATCCGTGAATAGAAATCTTAATTTAGACAACTACGTGTCGCACCCTATAATCTAGCACAATGAGTTTTCAATGATTTTGAGAACTTACACCGCGTTTACTTGAAGAGTGTGTTGAGTTTTAGGTCATCTGCGAATGAAACTCTCAAACCTTATAATACCTGWTTGCATATCGAATCYAAATGATGCATTTTCTAGTGAATTGGAATCTTGTCTGGTTTGCTATCAAGAAAATATAAAATTTTCACCATTTCAACAAAAATGACCACATTCAGCTTTTGAAAGTGTCGCTTTTAGGTGTGCCTAACTGATCAGCTTTGTTACTATCACTTTTGGACTGGGAACTCGAACTCCTGTCATGCCAGCGGGCTTTCATCTTAGAATCAGATCTTTCTAGTATCAGATTGATGGTGYYGGACAATTGGATTGTTGGGCAGTTGGAGACACAGTGTTGATGCGGAGCGAGGATCCAGATAAGCCTCCTTACATCGCTAGGGTGGAGAGAATCGAGGCCGATAGCCGTGGCAATGTGAAAGTGCGTGTGCGTTGGTACTACCGCCCTGAGGAATCCATGAGTGGTCGCAAGCAGTTTCATGGTCAAAAGGAGGTGTTTCTGTCYGACCACTTCGACGTCCAGAGTGCGGAYACCATCGAAGGCAAGTGCACCGTTCATGCTTTCAAGGCGTACACGAAGCTGGAGGCCGTGGGCGCTGATGACTACTTTTGTCGCTTTGAGTACAAGGCGACCACTGGCGGTTTCACTCCCGACCGCGTTGCCGTGTACGTCTCCTCTGCTCTTTGAATCCGACTTAGTTAACCGTCTGGGTAGCGTTCAAGTATGTTTTCATAGTTCAAGAACCTTCGGGTATGATTTTTATTTTTCAATTCTGTGTAAGCTCGCTGCTATGAAGATTTATTTCAGCTGATACGGAGATGTAAGCAGGCACTTGCCTTGGGGTGCATTGCCTCGATTTTTGTGTCCTGATGAACTGATTTTTGAATGTGCTTTTTCAGGTATTGCAAGTGTGAGATGCCATATAATCCTGACCATGTGATGCTTGAATGTGGAAGCTGCAAAGATTGGTGAGGACCCTTTCCCAGCAACAGTACATTACATTCTCTGTTAGTGAGTACTGGTGCATTTTACGAAGAACGCTCTTTCTTTGAGGATTCTCCAATGTGGGGCATGCTTTGGAGCTTGTTTGAAATGCTCAAGTCTTGCAGGAGTTGCAGAATCAGCATCAAAGAGTTTTCCTTCTTCCCTGAGATTGTGGATCTCGGCACCTTCACGTTTCTGTTCTGCAGTGTTCGAGAGGCATTTAACTATCTCGTTGACTTCCTGGTCTGTTGACTGGTTTTGTAGGTTCCATCGACATTGCGTGGGCTTGAGCACCGAGCAGGTTGAACACTTGGATAGTTACMTTTGTCCTTCCTGTGCTCCTGAAAGCGTGAAGAAGAGCAATGGACCGTCGTACAGGACGTCAGATGCCAAGGTGCGGTCTTTTTAGACCACGTTTTTTTGCTGCGCTTGTTTCCTTTTCTTTTCTGGACTGTAATGCCAGTACATCCGCGGAGGACATGGCTTGGATCACGTAGTGGTGAGACTGGATGCTTGATGCAAATAGCGTTGTTTGGAACAAATGGGATGCAGAGATAAAGATGCTGAAGTGAGGTGCTGGTTTGATAAGTACTCTTTGAAACACTGGGCTTATATTGTGTTTCATGTTTTGGTACTTCTGTTTTGCAGCCGGAGGCAAAGCGGCAGAGGAGGTGATCTGCACTGAAGTTTGGTCGCTTCTGTTGGTGGGCCTATCCCTTTTCGGGTATCAATGATGAGAGTAGATAGTGGGCATAGATGAGAACCTGTAAGATAGTAGGTTGACTACCTACCTTGTTGGGTTTCTAGATCGTTTCCATGGGTCCGTTGAGACGAAGCCATGTCTCAGAAAGCATGTCGTAATTTTTCAGAAACTTGTGTAGGGACTGTGCCAATTGAGCAGTCCAGGCTACTTGTGATGTCTCTTCGATGAGCCTGCAGCTGTGCATTGATCATTCTGTTGAGGTGTAGAATTTGATCAGTAGCTCAACTCAAATCTTTCGTTGGCTGTAATGTGTCCTCGTTTGATGGGAACCTTTTTCGAGTGCCTGACATTGCGCAAGGTTGCTCTACAGCGTAAGGATCCTGCATCTACTGGGTACATGAGGAACCTCTTGAAATGCTTTTTACTTGAAGATGTATGAAACGGTGTTTAAGGCATCTACGTATTTTAGAGATGCGGTTGTTGTTTGTTCTTCAACGCTGTGACTGACTTGGTCACTTGATGCTTTGTTGATGGTCATGCTTGTATGTGCAAGTTTCTAAATCAGTTCATAGAGAGATTTGAAGACAAACAAACTTGCAAATATGAAGATGTTATGTTACGACATTTCTCAATCCATAAATTGTTCAAAGGTTCTTGATTTGCATTCTTCATCGTACTAAATTCTCTTTACGGGGGGTAGTTTGAAGGTTTGGGTTTTTAGGTTTTGAGGGCAAGGTTTTGAGTTGATTTCTACACTGAATAAGGGGTATTAATGGGACCAAATGACGGTAACTGTAGATGTTTGAAACATGGTGTACAGCCCCCAGACACTTCAGTCATTGTTAATGTACAACAAAGGTAGATATTTATATAGTGTGAAATGTCAATTAATTAGTATGGGTCCCCTTAATACCCCTATTTAGTTTAGAATGTGTGGGCAAGAATAGAGTAGTGCATGTACCCCTAAAGTCCCATTGGTCTTATGGTTGCCAAAATGCAACTTTAGGTAGCCTCATATGGGCTCATTATTCATTGTGATTTTTTGAAATTTTTTGTGAATCTAGAGAATCACAAAAGCTTTCTGAAAATATAAGATTTATTTCAATCAATAGATGGGGGAAAAAGTTATGGCACAATAAGCCAAAAATGGAGGTCAGCGGGCAGCACAAAAAAATCACAAAAAGTCAAAACAAAATATTTTATTTTTCCTTAAAAATTACATTTTTGTGTACATGTGAAGCTTTCATTCATTCTATTTAGAGTAGTAATGAGAAAGTTATGAACAATCTTGTTTTTCAGGCAATTTAAGCAACTTCTTGAAAAAATACCTATAGTATTCATTTTGAATGCAATTTTCACAATTTTTCTAAGAAAATTGTGTGAGCAGGATAAGTATGTTTGCTAGAACAATCTCACCATTTGGATTATTGTGTTTCAACTCCATCTAAGAGCAATTTAAAATCTAGTTATTTGTTCAATCTTAAACCTACTTCTACTTAACAATTTTCAAAGAATGAAAATCAAGGTTCATTTTTTGAAATTTTTTTACCTAGACTTCCAACTCAATTTTTCATTATAAATTTCTTTAATTCAAAATCTATAGTGCAAAACCTTTTCAGAAGTGGTAGTCAAAGTCATCTAAAATTGCAAGACAATGTTCAAAAATTTTGTTGTGTTTGATTTCTTGGAATGCTAATATCTTCCAATCTAAACTTCATGAAAGTCTTACCACATAATCTCAAACTTGCAAAGTACGAGATCTTACGGTTAGATTCTAAAACAATGTTTTTTTTGCTTTCTTTGATGAACCCAGATAAAATGGCAATTTTTGAGTGGTTCTTGGCAGAAAAATGGCCTTGGAACTTTAGGGGTTAACATCTAAGCTCTTTGAAGTCCATATTTGGACAATGAATAGATTGCTTAAAGGCTATGTTTTGTTTAGTAACTTTTTATAGTAATATTCAAATTCTTGCATCATAAATGAGGAGCTTCACCACCAATTGTATTTTTTTTTTCATATAATGAAAATTGGCAGTTGATAAAACCAAATGTAACTTACAAGATTCTTTTCGATCCATACATAAAGTGTTCCTATTTGGCATTTATCTCTAGAATGATTTTCCATTGAATTTGCTTAACCAACACACTTGTATTTTCAATACATTGTATGGACCAATGAATTATAATCCATGCATCAAAAATCTACAAGATTTCATCTGGAATCGGGGCCAATTTATACATATTAGGCTCTGTATAACGTACTCAAAACAACCGTAACCCCTAAAGTCCCAAGGCTCTTTCATAGTCAAAAATTGCTCAAAACTGCCATTTTTGCTTTGTTCACCCCAAAAAAAAAAAAAAACATTTTTTGAGAATCTAATCATTGGATCCTCTACTTAACCTCTAAAGTCCCATTGTTCCCTTTGGAGACAAAATGGATTTTGGGCAGGTTCCTATAGTCTCAATATTTCCTAATCTTTTGAATTTTTGAGAAAAGATAAGAAAACACGTTAGCTTTCCAAAAATATAATTTTGATTTCAATTCGAGTCCGGGAGCAAATGTTACAGCACAAAAAGCTCTTTTTTCGATTCGGTGGGCATAAATTAACTTTTAAGTAAACTTCAAATAAAATTTTAAATTTTTTTTCTTCAAATAAGGTGTATTTTTGCCTACATGGGAAGCTTCGATTCATTTCATTTGGATTTGTTATGCAAAAATTAACCCATTAAAGACTGTGGTTGATTTGGGGAGCGAGCAAGACATTCTTTAGTTTCTAATTAAACATGGAAAAAATTTCAAATTGTGATGCTTTCTAGAGATTTGACCACGCTAATGGAATTGGCATGAATGATTGGACCTCCACAATAAATTAAGTGGCAATTCAAGGTTCCTTTATTGGAAGATTTTTGTATTTTCAACCCAAATTTCATTAGTTTTTTCAATTCTTAAACTGCATGCTAGCACAGATTGTCTTGATTCTTGTCCCAATGCATGCAATTTACAATTCCCCACATCCGTCTCCTTTTGTCCGTATCCAAATTCATTCTAAAACTATGGCTATCAATGAAAAGGTGTCAATATGAACCCAAAAGTGGTCAACCGGTTTTTAATGGGTTAAAGGACAATCTTAGATTTCGGGCAATTACAGCATCTTTTTGAAAAAGTAACTTGTAGGATTTTTTTTTTACTTCAATTTTCACAATTTTTCAAAGAAAAACCCCTCAAAGGTTAAGATCTCTTGCTAGAAAAATCTCACTATTAAGACTAGTGTATTTCAATTCCATCTTAGTTAGAGCTATTAACAACTTAGGTTTTCTTTCAATCTTGAACCTACTTCTACTTAACAATTTTTTAATGAGTGAAATTTAAGTGGATTTTTATTAGATTTTTTTTCTTAGATTCTCAATTCCACTTTTTAATATACATAGAAAAAAAGGAATTCAAAATCAATAGAGAAAAAATCATAAATTATGAGGGTTGAAAGCCAAAAAATGTAGTTGAGCAAGCTGCAAAGAAACTTGTTTCCTTCACTTTAAATGCAAATATTTTGCAATCTACACGGCCTAAGTTTGTGAAATTTCTTCCACACATTCTTATGCAAGTCTAGTACAAGATGCTATGGTTAGATATGCCAAAAAAGCATTTTTAATTTTTTTTCGTCTCTTTCTTTTAGTAATGGTAGTTTTGAGTGATTTTTGATGGAAGAAATGCCTTGGGACTTTAAGGGTTAACTTGAGTGAGATCATGTAGTAAAAATGATTGTATAAATTGGAAGATATGAGCATTCAGAATTGAAAAGAAAGTATTTTTGAACACTGGCCTGCACTTTTTGATGACTTTGACTGCTCTTTGCACTACAGACTTTGAATTAAAATTTTGTTTATAGAAGAATTGAGTTGAAAGTTTAGAAAAACAGATTAGAAAAAAAAACTTGATTTTCATTCTTTAAAATATTGTTAAAAAGAAGTAGGTCCAAGATTGAAAAAATAAAAAAATGGTTAATAGTTCTAATATGGAATTGAAACACAATAATCCCAATGGTGAGATTGTTTTGGCAAGTAAACTTAACCTTGTCCGACATTTTTTTTGAAAAATTGTGAAAATTGCATTCGGAAATGAATCCTACAAGTTATTTTTTCTAGAGGATGCTTACATTGCCCCCAAAACAAGATTGTCCATAACTTTCTCATCACTAGTCCAAATAGAATTAATCAAAGCTTCATATGTAGACAAAAATACATCACTTTAGAAAAAAAAAATTAAATTTATTTTGACCTTTTGTAGTTCTTTTTGTGCTGCCCGCCAAATTCAATTTTAGGCTTTTTGTGGTATAACTTTTGCTCCCGGTCACCAATTGAAATAAAAATGATATTCCGACATAGCTAATCAGTTTTTCTATCTTATTATGAGAAACTTTCAAAAAGTTTCATAAAAATCAAGGTCACAAGAACTTGTCCGAAATCCAAATTGTCCCYCRAGGGAACAATAGGACTTTAGGAGTTAAAAAAATGAGCTCCAAAATRGACACYTATTTTAAGACAAAGGAAGTACTAAATTCTTTTAGTGAAAATAAATTTCAAATCTCTATTGAATAATAGAAWTCAATATAAGTAGTACAATAGTTTYCGAGGATAGCTTTGTTTATTTGTTTGCATAATCTTTTACAAATAAATTTAAACTTCATACATATCACCTTTTTAAATCATCACCACATATGTACATATGAGTTTCAACTTTCAACAATGTTGATTTATCTTAATAGTGRTAGTGCAAAATTAGTACTCCAAATTACTAACAACACATCATAAACTTGCACTAATTTAAAATAGTGTGACTTTGATAAGCCCGTAAAAGACCAAGGGTATCTACATAGTCCTATGCGCCTTCTCCATTTTTAAAACATTCACCAAAAATCGCAAATTCAGTAATTTCTTGGTCAGATTGTACTGATAGATTAATAAAAAAAACAAACATCTACGATATTTTTTTTTCCCATGAAGTTTACATTTCGAATTTTCTACCTGAAGAAGCCACGTAGTGGCCTTACGGTCCTTTAGGGGTTAATTAGTGTAATACGCACTACTACGACAAATTCTAAGCTGAGTTTCATACGTACAGCGTACGAATTACGGTACGTGCCAGTACTTGTGGAGTTTTTGGAGGATGGAGCCTCCCGCCATGTCGCRAACAWTTTTTTGCAGAGTCGCAATRGCCAGTCGGCCATAGCCAGTCGGSACACCTCTAACAACACATATAGTGGCCTCCCGCAAATCGCWTTTCTCCTTTAGCCTCACTATCAACACAGCGAGATTGCCGGTTCGAGCTCACAGTGGATTGAATGAGAGCGCGCTAACCGGGAGAATTGYGAGCCATTTCATCGGCGCAACTCACCTTCCCAGGCGAATTCCTGTATCCGGATTGGAGCTTGAGTCGGAGCTCTGTGGTTATGAAGTTTTCGTAGCATCAGCATGATATTGTTGCGTGTTTGATTGGAGAATCAACGATTGTTGGGGGATCGTCTTGACGGTTTTTGTGGAGGTTTTGTGCCGGTGGTGAGGTTTGGGTCTGTGATGCTGTGGAATTCCGGGTTGCGTTGAGATGTATCGGGAGGTGTAACCGGTGGAATTCGCTTCGTCGGGCGATGGAGTGGCTCCGTGGGAGGAGATGGGGGCGAGTAGCGACCAGAATGAGATTGTTTCGTGGGATGATGGTGCAAAATTAGGGTTAGGTTGTGGCAAGTGATTGTTGGGCCGGCCCGTGTGTSTGGGAATCGGTTTATGAATTCCGAGCGAGTGTTGTCATGGCGAAGCCGAAGAATGGGAAGAAGACGTTGGACTCGTGCGTTATTAAGGGTACGCGCAAGATTGTGAAAGGTGCGTGGTTTATCAAACTCTTGCACCCTTTTTCCCTACTCTGTAGCTCCCGACGGCTAGCAATTGGCGGATACATAAGGGAAAGAACTCTTTTAGCCGCT
This sequence comes from Pleurozium schreberi, assembly GCA_006891605.1. NCBI lineage: Eukaryota > Viridiplantae > Streptophyta > Bryopsida > Hypnales > Hylocomiaceae > Pleurozium > Pleurozium schreberi. The sequence continues at coordinate 33,907 of VACF01000902.1, read as the reverse complement.
GAGTGTTTTTTATTGTTTTTAGAGTGGCGAAGGTTTTTGAGCATCTTGTCCCCATTTTCAAGAGTATTCMAGCACACTTTAAATAATCTTATTGTTTGGATATAATACGGTTAGATTCTCTGGACGTACGGTATTGAATTACTGATGAGTGACTTTTACAGAGCTTGAGGCTCCAGAAAGTTGTTTGAGTTTACCAATTCTACCTAATTCTGCATAATGTTTTTGATATTTTTTTTGAAATATTGGCACGTGGCAATATTTAACCCGAATAAGAGTGGCTTCGCACGACAGGAACCCGAACCGTAAGCTGTTTTTTCATTCCTGTGGCACCCTAAAATCTAGCACTATAAGTGCAYATTGATTTTGAACTTMTTGAGTTTKAGGTGATRTACGAATGAAACTTTGAACCCTAATATCTGTTGCATATAGAATCCAACTRATGCCTCCTTTGGTGCATGGACTCCTCTTTGGGTTGCATACCAGAACATATAATTCTGTATTCCATTTCAATAACAATGACTACGCTCAGCGTTTCAAAGTGTGGCTGTTCGGTGTAGGTACCTGATTAGCTTTGTTACCATCACCTCTGGACTGGGAACTTGAACTCCTGTCATGCCAGCGGACTCCTATCCTACTAGCAGATCTTTCCTTAAATTTCCATTGCATAGATTGATGGTGTCGGACAATTGGATTGTTGGGCAGTTGGAGACACAGTGTTGATGCGGAGCGAGGATCCAGATAAGCCTCCTTACATCGCTAGGGTGGAGAGAATCGAGGCCGATAGCCGTGGCAATGTGAAAGTGCGTGTGCGTTGGTACTACCGCCCTGAGGAATCCATGAGTGGTCGCAAGCAGTTTCATGGTCAAAAGGAGGTGTTTCTGTCCGACCACTTCGACGTCCAGAGTGCGGACACCATCGAAGGCAAGTGCACCGTTCATGCTTTCAAGGCGTACACGAAGCTGGAGGCCGTGGGCGCTGATGACTACTTTTGTCGCTTTGAGTACAAGGCGACCACTGGCGGTTTCACTCCCGACCGCGTTGCCGTGTACGTCTCCTCTGCTCTTTGAATCCGACTTAGTTAACCGTCTGGGTAGCGTTCAAGTATGTTTTCATAGTTCAAGAACCTTCGGGTATGATTCTTATTTTTCAATTCTGTGTAAGCTCGTTGATATGAAGATTTATTTCAGCTGAAACGGAGATGTAAGCAACCACTTTCCTTGTGGTGCAGTGCCTCGATTTTTGTGTCCTGATGAACTGATTTTTGAATGTGCTTTTTCAGGTATTGCAAGTGTGAGATGCCATATAATCCTGACCACGTGATGCTTGAATGTGGAAGCTGCAAAGATTGGTGAGGCCCTTTCCCAGCAACAGTACATTACATTCTCTGTTAGTGAGTACTGGTGCATTTTATGAAGAACGCTCTTTCTTTGAGGATTCTCCAATGTGGGGCATGCTTTGGAGCTTGTTTGAAATGCTCAAGTCTTGCAGGAGTTGCAGAATCAGCATCAAAGAGTTTTCCTTCTTCCCTGAGATTGTGGATCTCGGCACCTTCACGTTTCTGTTCTGCAGTGTTCGAGAGGCATTTAACTATCTCGTTGACTTCCTGGTCTGTTGACTGGTTTTGTAGGTTCCATCGACATTGCGTGGGCTTGAGCACCGAGCAGGTTGAACACTTGGATAGTTACMTTTGTCCTTCCTGTGCTCCYGAAAGCGTGAAGAAGAGCAATGGACCGTCGTACAGGACGTCAGATGCCAAGGTGCGGTCTTTTTAGACCACGTTTTTTTGCTGCGCTTGTTTCCTTTTCTTTTCTGGAGTGTAATGCCAGTACATCCGCGGAGGACATGGCTTGGATCACGTAGTGGGTGAGACTGTATGGTTGATGTAATTAGTGTTGGTTGGAACCTATGAGCTGCGCATTTGATTAGGAACCAATGCGATATATCAATGAGAAATGGATTTCTGTACGTTTTTGAGTAATGGACTCATGGCGTGTTGTGTCATGTCTTGCTACTTCTGTTTTGCAGCCGGAGGCAAAGCGGCAGAGGAGGTGATCTTCACTGAAGTTTGGTCGCTTCTTTTGGTGGGCCTATCCCTTTTCGGGTATCAATGATGAGAGTAGATAGTGGGCATAGATGAGAACCTGTAAGATAGTGGGTTGACTACCTTGTTGAGTTTCTAGATCGTTTCCATTGGTCCGTTGAGACGAAGCAATGTCTCAGGAAGTATGTCGTAATTTTTCAGAAACTTGTGTAGGGGCTGTGCTAATTGAGCAGTCCAGGCTACTTGTGGTGTCTCTTCGATGAGCCTGCAGCTGTGCATTGATCATTCTGTTAAGTTGTACATTTTGATCAGTAGCCCAACTCAAATCTTTCGTTGGCTGTAATGTGTCCTCGTTTGATGAGAACCTTTTTCGAGTGCTTAAGATTGCGTAAGGTTGCTCAAAACTCAAGGATTTGATTTCTGGTTTCCTTTCAATGATTTGACCTATGTGGTGGCAGGAGTTGAGTCTGTTTTGAATACGCACTGAGATGAAGGTGTTGTCCGGTATTAAATTGCATACCTGTGGTAACTACATCTATTTGCTATCCTGTTGCTTAACCCAGCTATACTGATGTTGGCCCGCGATACAATTTCTGAAGGTGTTTATGTGGGGTTCACCTTCAATACACATACTGTATTTACTTAGTACAGCCCAGCACTGCATCTGTTTTTTTTAGTAAAGTGGGTCAAATGCATTTTAACCTTGTAAGGACACAAGCCCCCATGACCAAGGTAGTCACCAAAAATCTCTGATTCTTGGATCAAAAGGTGCATTCTCTTTTTCTTTAGTTAATTGAGAAGTCATCCATTGGACCACGTTGGTTTGGAATGTCTTTGCAGGGTGAACCCTTAAGGGCCCTAGCATTTCACTCAGATTTGGCCTCCCCAAATTGAAAGATTGGCATGTTTGACTATTATAATCTTTTCAATACTGTAGTGAATCCATTTGTCCACTTCCCCGTAGCTTTGTGCCTATCTCCACTATTGATCAATATAGTTGGTTTTTGTGGTTCTCGTCTTGGAGGACAGTTTGATTAAAATGAGGTTAGAAGGGTTTTAATTTTGGTAAACATGTGTTTGGCTCTTAGGGGTTAAAATAATCTTAGTTTGAAGCTTCTCCTAAGTCAATTCCTCATGTTTCTTTATTGTTGGCATATCATGTCCCTTAATCCTAGAGTGTCCTAATTCATCCCCAAAATTGACTTGAGAAAAATCATTATAAAGTGCTATTTGGAAGCATAATTTGGAATTTATATACAAATAAAGTTGTAGATTCCATCCATATGGTTAGATTCACCAATGCTATCACCAATATTTTTTTACAAATTTTGAAAGGGAAATTTCAAAATTCCTTCAAATTTTGATAACAAACAAAATATTACCATTTTCGGAGTAGAATTGACATAGTGATTTTTTGAAATCTTTGTGTTGTTAAAATCTATGACCTCATTTTGGCAAATCTACTTTTGAACTAAAGTCAATGCAATTTTGGCCTAGTCAACCACTTGACATACTTGCACATTGGTAATTTTAGAAAAATATGCTCTCTAGTAATACCAAATCCAACCCTTAGAACAACTTGATATAGTCTCTCTACAAATTAGATAACTTTCATCCAAGCAATTACGAGGATGAAATTGCAATTGCAATTTGTTCATCATCCAATTTTTGGACGTCGGCACACTCAAGGGTTAAATCACTCTCGAGGAAGTGCTTTAGATTGATTCCCAATCCTTATTATATTATTTCATATTGATGAAATTTGTCCTTTATTTTGTATAAGATAAGTTTTGATTGACTCATTAACTTTGTATGGGGCACATGTAAACATAATGTTTTCTTTTTTATCATTTGGTGAAGAAGTGAGCTACTTCTTCAATACTCATGTGATACTTGGGTAATACCTAGTGGCACCTATATCAAACTAGGTAATGCCTAGGTATATTTTGACTATTTGTCTTGAAATACAACAATAATCTRACTATTTGGAACCTCTAAATTGAAGAATTTATTTACAAAAAATAGACAACATCCATTTGATTCCTAAAATTGAAAAATTTCCTTAAAAAAGTAGCCAACATTTCGAGTTGTAGTCAAATGGAAAAAAATTTGTAAGTAAAGAAAATATAGACATAACTTTGTGAGATGACAAATATCTTTCCATCCATGGGTTGCATAAAAAGGTATCAATCTTTCCATAGTTACCCTTGAGGAGTTTAGTTATAATCAGGTTTTTTTTTCCTGGTACCATGGAGCCATAATCCAGTGTCGTGGCATAGTCACAGTGGTTTAAATTTGGAGGGTCCATCCTCCATTTACTACATGGTGTACTGCTAGAGTGTAAAAGAAAAACCTGGTTATAATGCTTTCTAGCAGGAGGATGACCTTCACTCAACCAAAAATTTGGGGGCCAAGGGGCGTTAGGGGTGGGTGTTGGGTCTAGAATGGGTGTTGGGGTTTCTTGGAGCCAAACATGGAACCCTAAATCCCTAAACGTCCAGTGTTTTCTTTAGAATTGATGATTTGGGAAAAATCATCATGGAGTACTAATTGGAAGAATATTTTGGAATTGATATACAAATAAAAGATGTAGACTTTGAGTTTTAGATTTCATTTATATTGTTAGATTCACCAATGCTATCACCAATATTGTTTTTATAAATTTTGAAAGGAAAATTCCAAAATTCCAAAATTCCTTTTAAAAATTTCAGAGAACAAAAATTTCAAGGTGTACCATATCAAGAGAAACTCATTTCCAATCCATTCCAACAAAATTTACTGCTCTTGTAGTTTTGAATTAGAGTCTTTACGATTTTGGTCAACCACCTAACATTTGTGATTTAAAAAAAAATGTACTATGGTAATACCAAATCTAACTATTAGATAGGACAACTTCATAAAGTATTTCCACAAATTAAGATGACTTTCATCCAAGTAGTGTTGAAAAAGAAAAGTGATTTTTAATCTATTCATCATCTAGAACATTGGAGCGCTTTGGCGGATTAAGCTAAAAAGAATGCAAAAGGCTAGCCCCCCGTCTTGATGTATAATGCTTTGGAAAAGCGGCATATTCAAATTTGAAATCCAAGTTTGATACATGTGGACTTTTAATGCTCTCTAAGAGGCTTGAATTGAGGATGCTCTAACCAACACTTTGTATATTCCTCTTTTATTTTATTTTGGTTTAATGCATTAACTTGTAAAAACCAAGTGTTTGATTAACGTACCCAAGAAATCTTGGGTAGGTTCCTATGAAGTCAGTTTTGGTCAAATGTTCATTAAATTTAGACAAAATTTATAGATATGTACCTTCTTGGTGAAAATCTATTTTTTTTCAAATCAGAGGCTTGGATCATAGGTTATCTTGCCCTTAACTTTTAGGTCAACTTAGGCAAATTATGAATATTTTGGGAATCTTTTTAAATTTCAAGCTCATGAACTTTTAAAACTTGGCTTGTATGTTATCAATAAAATAGAGTATGACATATAATTGTCAAAAAGAAATTTAGTCTTTATAGGAGGCAACCCATATCTGATCAAATAAGCAATTGTGCATATTTGGAGTGCAAGTTTTTTGAATATGTAATTTTTCCGATGTACAACAATAGATATTGGAAAGATTGCATATTTTTCCAAAATTTTACTACAGAAAACGAAACTACTATGAATTTTTTAGTGGAAGATTCTCTTGTACTTACAATGGTGATATAGACCTTTCTATTTCAGACCATAAGCTAATTGCAAAATCGACCAAGGGTTGGTTGCAATATTGAAAGCCTTCCAACCAATCATAATGAGCCACAACTACTCGAGGACTCGGCCATAACGTCATGGAAAAACAATAATCTATAGATTGGAAATGGAGGGGGGAGGAGGGAGGAGGGGATTGGAAATGAGTTGCCTCCCTTAAATCACTTTCTAAAATGAGCCAACTTTGTTAGCTATGTTGGGGCGGTTTTGAGAAAAAAAACATTTTCTTCACTAACTTCAAGTCCTATTATCTTGCATTCTATGAAATCAAAATTCTTGAAATTTTTGCCAAATATTTCAAACGTTTGACTTTGACTTTTTTTAATTTAGATTTCATATATAAAATTCCCACATTACAGAAAAAAATAATAAAAAAAGAACTAGTTTATTGGCAATTCACTTAATGTCCTTGCGCATTGTAGAGTGATTTTGAGTAAGCTAGACTCTATAAGAATTTCATTTTTCATGATTGAACATAATATCATTTACTTAAGAATGGTTGAAATCCTCACTTCAAATGTTATAATTTCTCAATCCACGATGTCAAATGGCCTGAAATTTTTTCCATACTCTTTCAAAAAATTCTTTACTTCAATTTTGTATGTTTGAAGTTTAAAATACAAGAAGTTTGTCTTTTCATTTTAAAATAACGTATCCAAAAACTGCAATTACTCACAATGTCTACTTGTGAAAATCCTAGTGCTTTAGGAGTTAATTCCTATAGTTTCAAGGTCATTTTTTTTTAATCAAAAGCCACTCAAAACTTTCAATTTCAATGCAAAGAACATTGATTTAAAATATTTGTCTTTCTTGCATATCTAACCATATGATTTTAAACTAGACTAGTATAAAAGTGTATGGAAGAATTTCAAAAATTTTGATAGGAAAGATTGCAAGATATTTCATATTTGTATTTAATCTTATACTACCGCCATGCACATTTAGTGTGAGAAGGATGAATTCAAATTGTGCTAGAGGACAATGTGATCTACATTTTCATTTGTGGATATTTATGCAGGTGGAAGCTTATACAAAGTACTCAAGTAGGAATTATCCTGTTGAAGTGCTCTCGGTTTTTTCTACACAGAAATATATAAAAAGTGGTAGCCAAACCCTATAGGCAACTATGGGTCTACATTGCCCTATTGTACAAGTTGAAAATTTTGATAGCAATCATATGTTGTACAGTACCGGGAAACTCTCAATCGTCCCCCCATTCTACCATTCCAAAGAAAATTGTAGAGCGCATTATAGGTTTAATCTTTTTTGTGTTGCCTAATTATCATTCAATTCTTACACAATTTTGATCACACTTACCAAATTTGAGTTTAAGAAAATCAAAACTCTATTTTTGGTGAATTGTTTCATTAAATTTTAAAGATTTTACACAATAATTCATTGAAAAACATTGATGATGAATTTTTTTAATTCGATTGTGGCAATATGTAGGAAACATCCATACGCACATATTTTCTTTGATAAGCATCTTCAGAAAGGTTTAGAATTTCCTCACAATGGTTTTAAAAGTTGTGATTACTATGTCCAAATTTTGAAAAATAGATATTTCTTCAATGTAATTAGATTTTGGCAAAGCAACTGTACAGTTATGATCAAATGTACCTAATTAATAACAATGTGAARGTCAAATAGAAAAATCTAATTACAACTAAGAGATACCTATTTTTGAAAATTTGGACATTGTCATCCCAACTTTCGAAGCCTTTGTAAGGAAATTTTAAAACTTTTTGAAGATGCTTATTCAAAAAAAGATTTAAATATGGATGTTTTTGACATATCTATACAATCAAATTAAAAAATTTCATCACCAATGATTGTCAATCAATTATCATATAGAACTATTAATTTTAAATGAAGTAATTCACCAAAAATAGAATTTTACTTTTTTGAAATCCAAATTTGGTATATTTGATTGGAATTGCATAAGAATTGAGTGTTTGTAATGCAAGACAAAAAATACCATTCATATTCTATATTAAATAGAATTCTTTGAACTAGCAGAATAAGGCACACTATTGAGAGTTGCAAGCAACTTTATTATTTTGTACTATATTTCTTCCAACACTGTAATTGTATCAGTTTGTATCATATAACCCTTAAACAAGCAGACGATTGAGAGTTGCCGGGTACTATACAATGAATAGAGTAAGCAACTTTATTATTTTGTACTCCCTCCGTCCCATAATGATCTTCCTGTTGGCCTTCTTTTTTTGTCCCACAATGATCTTCCTATTGCACTTTTTGATGTTGAAATTAATCAAATTTGGCTTATAATTGTTATTTGGGACTACCAAAACAACTCTAAGTGGTTGTTTTTGCTCCATCCATGCAAACATCAAGCAAAAGACAAATATAATGATTGAAAGCATCAACCCACTCTTACAATTTTTATTTTTTGCATCTCTTTGAATATTTTCCAATTGAAATAGATTAAGCTTTAGAAGCCAAATCAAAGGTCTATACATGGTCTTAGGCATATGCTAAATGCCCTCAAAATGGCAACCTCACATTCAACAATTAAGTGCTCACTGGTGTTCTTTAAAAACACCCAAAAATATTCACTTTTCAATATTCAAAAACTACACTTTGAAAAGGGCTTCAAAACTCAAATTTTTTAGGATGCAAAGAGAACACCAAACTCTACATATAATGCAAATTGAGTCTTTAAAAAGTTATTTTTATCCTTAACCCCTAAAGGACCGTTGTCCCCTCGGGGGACAAATGAGATTTCGGGCAGGTACATACGATCTGAATTTTTTATTTGATTTTTTGAAACTTTTTTTGGAGATTGAAAAACTAATGAGCTTTGTGGGAATATAATTTTTTTTTTCAATCGGTGCCCGGGAACAAAAGTTATGCCCAAATAAGCTCAAAGCTAGGAAGATCGAGCAGCAAAAAAACTTTTGCAAAAATTTGAATTTAAAAAAAAAAAAAATTTTACTCGTAGATTATACTTTTGTATATCTGGAATGCTTTGATTCATCTCATTTGGATTTGTTATGAGAAAGTTATGGACAATCTTGAGTTTCGGGCAATGACAATATCTTCTTGAAAAAATAACTTGTAGGACCCAAGATTGTCCATAACTTTCTCATAACAAATCCAAATGAGATGAATAAAAGCATTCCAGATATACAAAAGTATAATCTACGTGGAAAACAATTTTTTTTTTTTTTTAAATTCAAATTTTTGCAAAATGTTTTTTGATGCCCGGTCTCTCTAGCTTTGAGCTTATTTGGGCATAACTTTTGTTCCCGGGCACCGATTGAAAAAAAATTATATTCCCAAGAAGCTCATCAGTTTTTCTATTTCCAAAAAAAGTTTCAAAAAATCACATAAAAAATTCAGCCCGTACGTACCTGTCTGAAATCTCATTTGTCCCCCAAGAGGACAACGGTCCTTTAGGGGTTAATCCACAAGATTTGGTCTAACAGGAAGTTCATTTTGGGACGGAGGGAGTACTATATTTCTTCCAACACTTTAATTGTATCAGTTTGTATCATATAACCCTTAAATGACGAGTCAATGATCATGAAAATCATCAATTTTAATACCGTGGAAATCATAGGTTTATGAAAATCCAAATGCACGCATTGTAAGTCAAACTACTACACATGTTACACTTCTGTCCTACACAAGAAGATGCTCTCTCATTCATCAATCAAAAAATGGTCACCACATCATTTATGGGTTACAAATAATTTAAAAAAAATTATGATTTTGGAATTAATGTTTTAGAAAGCTAGTAACATCACACATCTTCTCTTAAAAACAGTACTAAGAAAATAATATTTTTTGAGTTTACAAAAGCATGCCCCAAAATACAAAAGCCCAATATGGGCTTCCTGCCCTTCACATAGCAGGATAGCATTCAAGGAAAAGGAGACCAAATTTTTCTATGAAGTTACGATGAACCATGTTATATAACGGATTTTTGTGCAAATTCTTGGACCTTCAATTGACACCCAATATTAAAGAACACGAACTACRACAAAATTTCTCAAAAATAGTCACAGCTGGTGCAAATCCTTTGAAACTCCAGATGTCCTAGACTAATCTAACATTGAAAAATATTTACTTCAGGAATAAATTAGACCTGATCGACAATCATCATGATTAACACATGGTTGCATTATACAACGGTGCCCGCAGTATACCAATTTGGACTACCCAAGTTTCACATAAAGTACCTTAACCTTCAATGACTACTCTAATCTATTGTTTCGTTACATAAATCTAATACACAATGACCAGAATTGTAGATATTTGGTAAAAGAATCGGATCCAGGATCCATCAACCGAACGACTACATATAAATCTTAAGTCATGATTTTATGACCAAGTCCCTTTCTTTTTCTTTCCCGGTTGCAACTTGAACTTGGGAAAAGCCCTGGGCTCCTCTTGCACCTGCATAAATAGAGCCAATTAAATGCATTGAACATATATCCATGAATGCACTGGCTTTTCGTGTCATTCCGGGACCGAGAGAGTTGAACAAGAAATTAGATCAAGAGTTGGAAACCTCATAAACACAATTTGTTCTACTGTGAGATGAGCCGAACTTAGAAAACAATCAAGCCACCAAACATGCTAGATAAAAGAACTAGGAAAGAACACTTGTTGCAATAAGCTCGTACATTTGTCCATCCTATTTTTCTACCAGCCGGGCATTTACATATATGCAGAAATTACCTTCTTCCCAATTGCAACCTTTGAGGCGTCTCCTTCAGTTGCGACCTTGGAGACGTCTCCTCCATCCGTTTTAGCTGGCTTTGGTTTCTCTTTCAACTCTTTCGCTTGGTTTTCCCTGAACAATGAGGACAAATAGCAGTCAGACAAGGCAAGGAACAATCTACACATAGGGTAATCTGGAAAGAACCACTTGTCTGACACCAAAACACTTGCATAATCTCATACTTGCGAATCTTCAGAATGGCTTGAAACTTTTTCTTGGCCACTTCAACAGCATCGTCAACATCGTCCACAGAGCAGACGTCAACTGCTGCTATTGTTTTCCCATACTTGACCTGCAAAAGTACGAGCAATATTACAAAARTGCMGACTAAACAACAGACAACATTTCCCCAAATTATTATGAAACTGAGATGATACCCCAAGTCARTCAGTGAAATGCACAATAGCAAAGGCAGAGAGTAGAAACGCACCAATTCATCATTCAGCAACAGGTCCAAACAGTTTTCTTCCCATACACCCATCAGGTCGTAACAGAGATGTGGCTGTAAAGAAAATTTCTGCACCAGCTTTGGATACTTTTCAATCATTTTCCCCAACTCTTCTTGATCTGCAGAGGAGGAAATATTAGCCGAGAGTAAAGATCAAACTATAACAACTATGGGAAGAACGATAAAACCCTTTATCGTAAACAGATTTATGCCTATTTCGAGGAGATTATGAAAAATATATACCCTCTTCGAATGCATCAAAAAATGCAGTCATAGCTGCAGCCCTCTTCGCTGTCTTCAGATCAGCTCCTTCTAACACCAATGCTAGAGCAGCTCCTAAGGGTAACGCTCTGTAGCCATWAGAAACAGGATGAGGGCACAAACAATAGATGCGTGTGGAACGAGTGATGCTTAAATATARTAAATTATCATGTTAATATGCTAAATCATGAGATATAGTCACTTTCTAACTCGAAACCGGCAGCCAAATTACCTGTTTCATCAAATATTCGAACGATRATTCCAGATGAGGGCAAAACAAAACAGCAGAAACCTCGATGCTACCTAAAATGCAACCCCATAGTCTCGTAGKAGTTGTTATTTATCACTCTAGGCATCACTGCACAATATTCCAGAACCGGTAAAACTCCAAAACCCTCTCCCACTAACCTTCCATCCTCAAACTTCACCATGATGTTTTTATTGAACTTTGCAAGGAGAGCCGGATCTGCAAGACATCACACCACCACTGCACAACAATTGAGTCTTACACCATGTAGGCAGTCCAAGCTTTGGAAATCATATCCGCGAGAATAAGATCACAATCAAGTGCCGAGACAATCCTTGAATGAGAAAAATCCAACACATACCTATATTCAATTCCTATCTAAACCATTTAATTAGGAATTAAATGGCTGAAAATCTCTCACCAACAGGTGCTGGTTGAGAATCTCTCATCGAAGTCGAGCGAGGAACGGAAGAAGCGGCCGCCACCGGGGGAGGATATCTCTCTGATGATGATCGAGCCACTGGTACCTGTTGTAGAATTGGTACTTCTGGCACAGATGCTGTCCCAGAAGATCCTTGTATAACAGGTGGCGAAGAAGGTCCCTTGGAAATCGAGCTTGTCAGTAACGGCGGCCTGTTGGTTGGAGAGGGAATACGTGCAGAAGGAGATGGAGGAAGTCCCATCGAGGTCATCCTTCCAGGAGAGGGAGGAGGGTTGAGGCCTGGAACCGCAGTCCTACTAAGGGAGATACTGGTGGTACGTGGGCTAGCAACACGAGACGCTCCTAGAGGAGTAGCAATAGAGGGAGATTGAGGTGGCAGAGAATCTCTCCTAGAATCCGACCTAAAATTGAAAGATTGCCTCCCTGTTAGACCAGGGATAGGTGATGGAGGCGACTTAGGGACAGTATTAGTACTAGCAGCAGTTGAGAGGCTAGATTGTGAAAATCGGCTCGATGGAGATCTACTAGTAATAGAATCCTTGGTGTCATCTAAGGAAAAAGAAAGTACTGACGTCGGTGACATTGATGGGGAGTCCACGGAGTTTCTTAATTCAACCGCACGGAAGCCAGGTTCATCTGCAAATAATCCAAAACCTGGAATACTCTGGTCCTGTTTCGGAGCTTCAACCTCGACTTCATTAGTGTCTAGATCAGACGACTGCCGCTTCAGCGAGGTCCAGTGCTCTTGATCCTTGTCTAAATCTGGAAGGATATGTTTGGAGAATCGGTTCCCCTCATCCTCGGTAGTAGAAGATACGACCTTTTCAAAGGTCTCGTCCACAACTTCACCAGTGTGATTGAGATGCCTTACAGCAACTGCCGTGACCTTGGGACGCCCCATGCGTCCAAAGTACCGACCACCAAAGAAAGTGGTGCTATCGTATTCCAGCTTCTCTTTGAACAAGCGGGCATCTACTTCGGGCCTTCGAGCTTGGCTTCCTTTGCTGAAATCAGGACTGAGACGTCGAAAGAAGACCTGGAAGTCAACAATTACACTACCAGGCCGCTTTCCAATAATGAGAACATCTTTAGTATTCACTTCGGCACCAATGGCAACACTACGTTGAAACACCCCATCTGCTTCGTCCCTGAAATCTGACAAAGTCGCCTTCGGAAAGGACACAGACGCATCAACCACGGAGACTCGTCCCAATCCAGAATCTTCCACACTTACTCCTTCCAAGGAGTCTTCAGTCCACCATTCACAAGGGTACTTGTGCTTCAAGAAGTGCTTCATTGTCTCGGAGTCCACAACTTCATCTCTAATATGATCATTATGTGTGATCCATGCMCCATAATTCTTAGCATTTTCAGGCACTAATTTGTCTAACAATCTACTAACCTCAGCGCCCTTGCGCTTGTCTGTACACATAATCGCTAAGCACTCAATTGCGCGCTGTATCACTCCATCGGAACCTTCAGCATCAATAATAAAGTCAGCCATTCTAGGGACTATTCCTAACCTTAATGCAATATCCACAGTTGCACTACTAAGCCTCATCAACCGGAGTAGTAACATAAGGCTGCATATTCGAGGATCTGTCCCAGAATTACCAGCTGCAGACTTCGGGACCCTTAGTTGAAGAAAGGAAACTAGGTTCTCAACCAATTCTTCAGAGACGATGCAATCRGCAATATCAGAATGGTCAACGATAGCATGAATCAAGCACATWGCAGGTTGGGCAAGTGCTCGACGCTCATTTGGGTTACTCATGAAGTCATAGACGGGAAGGAAAATGTCAATGTTCGACTGACCCTCCTTCAGATATGGTCGAGCTTTGAAAAGTAGCAGCAAAGTAAGCAAAAGCCGCCTTCGGTCATCAAAATTAAAAACATCAGCATACGCTCCGATAACTACAGCCTTGCGAACTTCACAAAGAAATCGCGCTTCAAGAATACTGCCGAAGTCATAACCAGGATCCCTCAAAAACTGGTCCAGAAAAAATCCACCAAGGTACATCTCACGAGCATAACCAGCCTCTTCGCTGTCGCGGTACATAGTCTTGGTATCCCCGTACAGAATGGTAATGAGTACCCACCGGACAAAGTCAGGTTGCCCTCCTTCCATTGACCAGGTGGGAAGATGAAACAGCTTCTGTTGTTGCATAGCATCTTGCAACTTGCGAACCTCCTTATTAAGTGTGTTCTTCACAAGACGCCGCTTGCCCTCATCCCACACAAGGCGCGGTGACTGATAAGCACCATCAAACTTCCGGCAGGATTCCGCAGGATCTCTCGCTATAGTTGATAGAAGGTCCACGGGAAGAAGTCGCAGAAACGTCTCGATAACAGTTGGTTGCACACTAGTACTGTTCTTTTTGATAGACTCAACAATGTTTACGAGCTCRTACATATCAGTGGCTTCTCCAGCTCCCTCGTCATAGTTTCTGTGTCCATTAGCAGATCCATTTGCATTCGCGGACATACTAGACAGAGACTTTCGCTGAGATAGGTCCTCAAGAAGTTTAGAACGTCGACTTACTCCGCTGCCAGCTAAAAGGAGCTGTCCAAGTGTGTGCGCAGCTACAACACGCGCGGCCTCAGGAACATGTCTTGAATCGGACTCATGCGCATCATCGAAATCCGCAGGCACAAGGTTTGGGAGTCTAACACCACAAAAGATCGCCATGAGTGGTAAAAACACCCCGGAAGCTGAAAACTGATTAGTAGCTAATACTGTCGCCGGAATACTTTCACTGAGAGAACGGAGGGCGTGAAGGATGACCATAAGCAGCTCTTTCATTCCACCATCATGAGGACTAGCTGCAGAATCCCATAGCTTAACAGCTAGTGTGGCCATCAAGTTTGATTGAAGTACAGCCGCTCTCCCGGATTCATCCTCGACCAGAACCTTCACAATGCTAGCAATTTCGACTTGGATACGCGACAGGCTATGCCCTCTRACTGCAATTGTTGAGAGCAAGGAGGGGCGACATCGTGTAATGAGTTCTGGTCTGTCCATGTTTACAGCGTACTTCAGAGTCTCCTTCAAGGAAGCCAGTACAGTCAGGTATTCGTCAAACCTAGAATAGTCGTCTTCATCTTCTTCTATGCTTGTATTCAAGTCTGACTCCGCATCAAGAACATGCAGGTTCGTCTCTAAGTAATCCAGTACAGCATCAAAGAAATCATGGCCTGCTGGAAGTCCAAACGTCTCCCACTGACCAGATGCAAGACCTTTGACAAAAACTCCACCCACACTTATCTCATCCTTGAGACACTTGTAATGGAATGATTGTATCCATTCTGCTTCATCGCCGATGTCACCATTCCCTGTGGCCAGCATTATGTGGTGCTGCTGCAGACGATCTATTACACGTTCAAAGAGCTCCGCCCTAACTTTTGAAGTCCAGATAATCATCGGTTGTTCAAGATCGGACCCAGCCATTGTCATGAACTTGTCGGGTCCCTCGGGATGATCTAAACACGCAAGCAACGGACTTGGAATGATGTGGACCATCATTAATCGTTCTTGTTGCTGGAKGGGACTTGGGTGCGAACCCCCAGTCTGATAAAGCATGCGAACCAAAGTTCCAAGGACATCGGCAGCTGAGTAAAGGAGAGCAGACTTCGTGTCTCCAGCTTTAAGGGCGGTATCAGCAGGTGGAATAGCAAGTAACAATAGCGGAAGATAAAGAGCCTGCAAATATGATCAAGCAAAGAATCCGGTCACTATTGTTCTTACAGGTCACTCTGAGGATGGAGGATGATAAAAAGGTTTCAATACTGAGGAGTTAAGTACCTGAATTGCTGCAATTCAACTCCTGATCACTTAATTCGAATAGCCATATCGTGTTCATTTCCACACAAAACTAAATGCAAAGTTCAGAGGGCAAACCTGTTTGATAATACGTTCGTACAAGTCCTCATCCCCAGCAAAGTTCTTCAAACACCTCAATGCTGCAAAAGATGCAGGCGCAGGACCTCGAGGCGGACTGGCCAAGGCATCTCCAGCAGCTAAGCAAAGAGCCCAGAAGAAGCCTTCCTGCCACCTATTATCATCGCAAAGGCAGAGTCTTCCAACCCTGGAGAAGTCGATGGTTGTGTAAGAACGCAATAAAATCCAGACACAGACACATAAAGCCACAACTTGGCGGTCAGTTCCGAAGAATAAATACACATCTAGTCCAGGGCGGCCACAATGAACAAGTGAGGGAAGGCCCAGGTCAGTCTTGACAAGGGTCAAACATCCTGAACAAACTAAAGATCTAGGAGCAAGACACGAAGAAACTAAGTTCAAATTACAGGACTGCAAAAACTGCAAAGATCCACAAAAMCGATCAGTATAATCATAGATCAAACATTCAGAAGCCCAAAACTCAGAGTCCTAAGAACATAGGCTACAAGAAAGGGCTCAAAGAGATAAATACCGACACACGAGACAATCAATAGCCAAACATCAATCGCCGGACAGAAATAAATACGTAAATCAAATGCAAGAATGTCAAGTGAATCATGGAACAACCGTCCCAAAAAAACATCTTACTGCGAAGAAGAAGCAATCTCCAGAATCAAGAGAGATCCTGTAACAGTCGATTCTAGAGTCGCATTGCTGCTTGCTTCCGGAAAGGTGCCATTCGAATTTAGCCTTGTTCCAAATGATAAAACGCTTAACGCAAAATTAATAGAAACTTGGGGTATTTCATCATTACTGCACCACAATAGAACAAACAAATTATTAAGTGACAACATCAGCCTCAGATATTGGAAAGTGACAACATCAGCAGACACTGCAATTATGTTCAGAAAATACTCTCTAATTATCGGCTGGAGTGCATTTCAAGCTTTAGTTCATTTGTTTGATCCGGTCCCACGTTTTCACGTGAGCATTTGGAACCTACTTTTCTAGGATTCGTATAGACAGCGAGATCGATACTATTAARCGCTTTGTATCCAACCGCTTTCTTAAACTAGCTAGGAAATTAGTTAGTGATTTGAGAGCTAGATTATGGAGAGAGGATGATAAGAACAATCTATACATCCAGCTGAGCAAGAAAACGAGCGGCGTAGAGATGAAGCAGGTGAGATGATTGCTGACGAAGAATTCTCTACCTAGTAACAGCGGCACAGTGTCTCCGCAATATTCGAACAGAATGATGCAAAATCTCAATAGCAACCAGGGAAGCTTCTTCTTTCTCGGCGAGGCAAGTCCTAAGAGAGGGAGTGACAAGTGTGATAAGAACGGTCTCAATGTCACTTGGTAGCACCAGCTCAGGGAAGCGATCAACAAGATGTGCCTGCAAACCAGGAACAGAGAAATCTTCACTCTACTACCACTATCTCCATGAATCCAATTAAATACTTTTGAAAACAAAGGTGACCGCAGAACTCCATATACCCATTTGCACCAGACACTCCTGCAACATCCTATATTTATAAAATAATTGGACAGACACAATAAGAGAACTTGGCGACCATAGCCATCTGTATATACCGAGTAATAGTTAAGTCCCCGATCAAAGAACGAGGCTGCCAAGCTCACAATCCTCAGAGACAGCTTTCGTTTGGAGACTGGACAATACTCACCAGTGCATGCAGTAAAAGRTGAGTACGAGGCACCTCCTCAAGTACTGTGGATACCTTTGCGCCTGAGCTGGCCAACATCTTTGCTGACCTCCTTAAATCCTAAAAATGAAAAAGGTGTTTATACGCAGAGTTTTAGCGTTGGGTTTTCTCCAACTGTATACAAGGTTGAATTGGACAAGCACGTTCCTTAATCAATACAAAACTAGCAAAATGCTCAGGTTCAAAAATTCAATGTCAGCAAACATGATATGCAAAGGTCTTCTCACCTGCATAAGGCTGTTAAGGAAGCCATTAGGATCGTTAATTGGATARTTTGGAAAGCGCTCGCCATCGAGCAAGTTCTGAATATAGAACGGAGCTGAAAAGATTGATTCTGTGCACGCAATCAGGATGAAGCCATGTTAGATCAGCACACAACGCGCAGAGAATGTGCACCATTTCCATTCTTAACTACTGATTGATTCGATCTGTAAGGAAATCATACATCATTGATTATACATTAAAGCGCTGGAAGACGGTGAAAGACGCTTACCTGACAACTCTGGATAGGCTAACGGAGCTTTGGGGTCATGGATGTACAATGCTAACGGATCTGCAGCACGGAACTTTACATAAGACTCTAGCTCAGAGGTTAGGTGATCAAGCAGGAGCTGTCTCATCTGCATATTCCATATTACCTCAGGACCATCCTGCTCGGAATCCAATTGTGATAAGAAGGATTCTGGACCCTGTATCCAGCAAATTATAGTTGTCAGCGCAACGTAAAGTCTCACACAAATCTCCAAGTTGGACTACGTRACTATGACGCCTTCTATCGACATCTTTAAACTCAAAAAACAATGTTGAGATCTGCTCACACTTATCTCTATTCTGAGGGAACACTTCACATACCTCAGACATAAGCTTCAGAATCAAGCCTTCAGGTAAATATAAGTGCAGGACACTGTCTCGCCAAGTCCCATGATCATGGTTTTCCGTATCGCCATTTTCACAATTTGGATTTGACGACAGACCCTGTTCTCAGAAAAGTTCATTAATATTTGCTGACAGGAACTTAAGATGGATCAAAGCTTCMAATATTTAAACAACTCTACAYTGCAATGAGGAAATGAAAGATGAGGAGTATGCCACGCTGGGAAGGTCACCTGAAGTAAGTGGCATTGAGCAAGAAATTTTGCAATTCTTGTTTTATCCCAATCAACAACATCACCATCAAGAAGCKTCCAAAGAAGAATTTCAAAGGCTCCAAGTTTGTAGAGGTGTGACATTGCAGTTTTATTTGCATTGGTCAATGTAGTCACAACCTCCAGAATCCTGTTAGAACAAAGACAAAGGCTGGCTTAAACCACAAGCAATTTCAGAAGATTGACTAGTTTATACGAAATAACGCAGTTGGAATATAAATTTCGTTTCAWAATAACTCGGGCCAAATTCGCATAGAATAGCATAATCCGGCTGCTATCGATGATTTCTCRTACACGTATTAAATAATGTATTTGCAGGGTCTCGCCCAATGCAAAAGCATCAGTTGAAAGTAGAGAAGATTCTATATCAATTCTTTCAGGTATGTGTGATAGTCCCGAGGAAACTTGTCACGAAGGACCSACAGGAACTTCACATAGGAAATGCTTGCTTGTTTGATATTGTACATTTGATAACTGTGCAATTCTGTAGTATGCAAAGTGTATTTCAAAGGGGACAGAAAGTAACCTGTTGAATATTGGACTCTTTGCAAGGAGGAGAGACTGTACTAAGTGACAAAAGATCTCCTCCCTAGAAAAATTAAAGCATGCGGCTGAAGGTGGAAAATGGTCAATGCTGGTATCACTTCCTGATATCCTACGGAAAAAATTCGTGACAAAGTCAGCGAGGGTCCAACAAAATAAGCAATAACGTACTGCAAAGTTWACGCGAAGTCCTCAATAAATAAATCATTTCAAGAGCGCGAACAGTATAGCATGCAATCAATACTATCACTAGACAGAATAATACCTTAAGAGGGCTTCCAATAAGTCCAGTGCTAAACCCAATTGAATCTTTTCGGGAACCTTTTCATCCTGCCATCTAATCGCTTCTTTAGCATCCATGCTGCCATCTTGAGAGGCTCTTTCTAGCAACTCGTGAGCTCTTCCAGAAGGAATCCTCACGAGTTTCGCCTCACCGTCAGTTCCCACATACCGCAATGTTTCAACTGCACCGCGGAATAAGACATCTCCGGAAGACCATGCATCACACTCAAACTGATGCTTATCTCGACAGCACTGCAGATGTGTTAACACGTTGAAGGACTTTAAATCAGAAAAATTGAATACATAATTTTCACCATGTATGCACAAAAAATATTATGGTCCACATCAAAAGGAACCCTTCAAGTGTCACTGTATCATAGCCACAGGAATTTATAACAACCACAGTTCACAAACTGCTGAGGAAATCGACACAAATTAATCACAAATGCTAGCGACATTTTAACGAAGTCCTTGGAGGCAACAAAACATTTCATGAAACGTGTGAGTAGTTGAAATAACAAACCTTTGCCAATGAAAGCACAATAAGGGGCACGATAACAGTAGCTCCACCGCTGCGGACAAACCGTAAAACATTATCCCGGCCCCCCTTCTCCACGAGGACTAACAAAAAGACCACCAGCTTGAAAACGAACACATGGTGTTCACTCTCCACCACCTCCCGGAGCATCCCAACAGCAGTCTGCAACAAATATATCAACTAACTACATTCAAGTACAAGTCGGTTTTGACCTGGAAACTCATGGATTTTGACGTTACCCCAYAAGGCCCAAGGGTGATGACAAAACACAAATGTGTTCTAAAATATAAGTTCCATAACTTTTTTGAAAGAGACAACGTTAAGCATCAATCAAGAGTAGAAAGTATCTGTACGGTCAAATTTCAAAACAATTTATAAATTTGCTTCATCTGAAGTTCGAAGTTTGTAGTATTAACTYCAAAAGGTCACCAATACTTTTAGCATTTCATTTTTTTGAATGATTGGTCAAAATTGCAGTTCAGTTAATTTGTCAAAAAAGGTATTARATTTAACAATGAGAACGTAACACTTTCTCAAATAGATAACTTTACAACACTCGGCAAATACTTGACACTTTAGGCTATTTTTCGTTAGTGTTTTTCTACTGGAACGATCTTCATTTTGAATATTTTGAACGATCAAGCAGAAAGAAAACTTAATCTACATTACACAAGTACATAGTATATAAAAAATTTGAAAAAAAAAAGGTCATCTATAAACACTGCCCGAACTCGGGCAGCGACCAAAAAATGATTTATTGGGCCTTCAGGGGTTAAAGAGGGTATGACCGTCATTTAGATTGTAACCTCGCGCTTCGGGTGGGACAGTACCTCTACAACATTCAGTGTTTCAAGACAAAAAGAAACGTCCTCTGCATGTCGTTCATAGATCCAGGTAAGCACGTGGACAGCCAATCGTAGGTCGAGCTCCGGTAAGTTGTTGTGACCAAAAAGCGGAGTAAAGCCGAGCACCATAGCCTGAAAAACTGATTGAAATATAGCCAGCGRCTCATGCAGCTGTCCCACAATTCACCGCCCGTAGCAGGACCTTTAGTACTGGTTATTCACATCGAGCTGACGAATAGATGAAGATTGGAATTTACAATTACAACTAGCAAATCMATCCTCCAGAAGAAGTTATACGGTGGACAAACTCAGGAGACGTACAGTCTAGATGGTAAAATACTAGAGCACATTAAAGGTGCCTACTCAATAAGAGTAGGAGACGTGACATTCATTCCTAAGCATTCAGTTTTCAAAATTACACATACCATCCAAAACGAGTTGTCAGCAGAATCAGGAGGAGGGTGGTCCACAAGAAGTTCCAGGTGGACGCCACCAACCACAGAGCCTTCACCCTCACTAGCAGACGAGTAGATGAGTTGCATATCTGAAGTATTATAAAAGAGTTGGTGATCCTCTGTCGACGCCTCATAATATCCATCTACCTCATCTTGAAGAAACTGCACAATTCAAGTTTAAGAAATGCAGATTCGCAAGGAATGAGCGTCTACTARATCGAATTCGGGTTGGCAGCATGATCTTCATGTCCTAAAAAGCAGAGGAGTTATCAGGCTTGCAGACATCTAGTAGTTCAAACAACGACCATGAAATTTAAATATGACTACATCCATCACAAGCTTCGAGGACTAACCGAGTAAGATCTAGAAAATATTCTAACCTTTCTGAGTTCCAACCGCTTAAGATCATTCCATACTAAAACAGGTGTTTGAAGAGATTGACTTCGCAGTACTTCCAGAGTATTAATCCACGCAGGAAGATTTCCACTTGCCTTGTCCTGCAGGCACAATGTGTATGAGGAATGCTTACTCAATTGCAGGGACAAGAGGAATGATCAAGCGCAAACTACTTAGGTTGACTCCAGTTGATCACCGAACCTCAGTGAAATCATATGTGAGAGCACATTCGCCAAATTACCAAATGAATTCCGGTATCATATGTCGCTTACCTTGCCTGCCAATTTTACTTCAGCTACCTTGCTGGCATATAGCAGCATGACACCCTGAACAAAAGATAAAATCGACAGTAAGCCCACAAGCTATATCAGAAGACACCTCGAGCAACACCCAACACRTCATCTTCAGCGAAACGTTGTCAAGCATGTTACAGCCAGCTGGGGGTGTTCGTATGCAAAGAGCAGCAACARTAAAAGCAGCAAAACAAATATGCTCACAAGCATTGATAATCTACATGGATCCTCGCGAGAAGAGAAATTAACCTTAGGAAAAAGGACCTCCAAAACTTTTCGTGCTTCACGGATGCAGCTCATACAAACTAAGGAATTTAAGATCCTTCACCGGTAATAATTAGCCATTCTAATAATGAGTCATTCTATACAATTCCTACATGTGACGATCCTTGGGAAACCAACACATGGCGTGAATGTGCTCACCTACGGATTCTTTTAAGGTGTCCGCGACAGCTTGGAGAACCTTGAAATCGCTGCATTGTGAATCTCCTACCTACATCACCCATAATAAGGTCCATCAAAAAACAATTTCAGTACACACATTTAATTAATTAACCATATGAACATTCAATTCAAAGAACCTAATCTGCTCAATACAGCACAATGACTAAATGACAAGCTCAAAAAATGACCATTAAAGAGAGCTCACATGAATATTGCAGGCATACTCCTTTAGAGCAAGATGCAATGCCGCAGAATCACGAATGGAGTTGAAGGTTCCAATGAAGCGGTTGAGGAAGTATGCCTCGCATTCATTCTGATTACAAAGATGGTTAGAAGTTGTGATTCCAGAGGAAGAAAGGTCTGAAACTCTAAAGAATACCTTGCATACACCTTTCACATGGGACTAAAGACATGTCCAGACACATGCAAAGAACCTCAATTGCCAAATCACAAAGGGTTAAAGATGATACTTGATAAAATGCGGGTAACTTGTCCGGAAGCGTATGAGGAAAATAGGGCTCAAGTCGAATGCTAAACTCAGTCCCCTTTCCAGTCCCCATCAAATCGGCCATACTCGCCAAAAAATCGTCCCTGTTATCAAAGAGGTATGGGGTAGGCCTCCAAGATCTGAACTCCACGGTCACTTCTCGATTGTCCTTCTCACTGACAACAAGCCCTAAAATATCCTTTAAACTGCAAAAGAGATGAACTCAATTTTAGATAATGCATTCACTCTACGATATACCTTCGACTATTAGAATCCAGTGCTCAAAAGATGTAAACGAACCAACATGTTTGATAAAGTTCCCAAGCTGTATTAATTCTTACGGCAGACTGATTGCACATATACACCAAGCTAATAAAATCCAGAGCTGAAAAGAATCCCTGAAATGGCAGGAAGCAYAAATGCCAGATATAACACGTCATCAAGGGACAATTAATACCTGTGTATTCCTATCACATGGTCCACCCACTTTTCAATAAAATACTCTTTAGTAATACAAACCACTCTCTGCCGTTCCTGTTTAGTTGACTCCTGCCGCTTCTKAACTTCAAATTTATAAAGAATAGGGGAATCTTTCTGAAAAAGAAGATCACATTTGAGTCAGGAAGAAGATAAAGTCATCCACAATCTCCCCGAAGGACCCAACTATAAATAAAACCTATTACTAAATAGTATAGGCGTAACCAATACACTAAGCAAACATCATGCAAATCAACATACAAACGAGAATAAGTGCACAATTACCACCTATTTCACTCACCCCTTTTCTTAGGTATGCCGCAACATTCTCAATAATTGCARAACTCGTTATCTTTTGGATCCCGATATCCAATTTTAAATTTGACTGCAAGAATCTCCAGGATCAGCATCAGGAAAGACAACAAAGAATTGCCACTGAAATCAATCTTCTGGCATTACTCGCAGAGTTTCCACGCAAGACGAGCAAAAATTCCTCTTAGAAAGAACTTATATGCTACGCGGCACATATGGCTACTCACCTTCATGTTACGTTGAACGGCAAGCAAGAATGGCAAGGAGTCCTTGAGAGATAACCGCATAACACGCGAGGCAAGGTACACCAATACAATGTGCTCATCRTCACTCAGCGTTTCCAGCTTCACAATATCTTTGAAGTTTACTCTCTTGGCCCCTTTCATCTGCAKTATTCTTGCATTAAAGTTAAGAATAAAGAATTTCAAACCAATGAAAATAGACACCAATGATTGACCACATCTGCCAACGATAATGGAGGCTAATCTAGTCTACTTCTAATGTGATGGCCTATAATCAACACTAGAGTCGATTGCTCTAAAGCCTCCATTCCTCGTGAACTCAACTGGAGATAGTTCATACCCGACGTCTCTCTTGTCGGTGCCCAATATTGACCATCTTGACAAGAGAGGCACTCCGAACACGTAAAACAGTGTCCACTAGTCCACCTCGCTGATTACTGTGTTTCTTAAGAGTGAAGTCTGTGCCTGCAAGAGTCGTAAACAAGAAAAACAAAAAAATGAGTTCTACAGACAAATCGAAAGGTAGAACTTAGACAGACCGCTGAAGCACAAGGAAATTGTTTGCCAAGTAAATAATATCATCGGAAGTGATGGCACGTATTTCATGCGGGAAATAAACCTGTCACGATTAGAACATATACTAAAGTCATAAAATTCTCAAGAAATCGCAATACTAGCCAAACTAGCATAAATATGGAGCCAAAGAATTAGCTACTAATAAATTTAGGAGAATGAACGAGCAGTACAGAAGTATGTGAGCCGTGTTGTTCAGGTTCCARCTTTCCACGAAAATTTCAGCTGGAACTTGAACAACAGAGGAAAAAAAACGCAAAAWCGTCAAATTAAAATCGTCCTTGCGGAATATAACCAGCAACCCTCTTCTAATCCAAAACCATATCAACACCCTATTCCAGAGCACGGCAAATTGGACACTCATGAAGACAATGTGAAGTACTACTGCACGCATGTTCAACAGAAGACAAGTCATATACTGCTCATGAAAACCTGTTGATGAGGAGCTTCAGTAATCCACAGCATTAGGGTAGCTACTGAAATTAATTCCTTTCACGAATAGGAGAGATAGATAGGAAGAAGATGCGTGTCGAATCTATCCAGAAAAAATGAGGTGAACAGAGGAATGAAGATCCCTACCGCTTCATACATTACCACGACAGAGGCATGACTGCAAAGCAAAGGACACTTACCAATGCCATTCACCTCGTCGATCTGATTGAGAAGCACCGTAAGCAGAGCAGATCTGGAGTCGCAATAGAAGCGGAGCGTATTATAACCATGACTCTGCTTCGTCGTATCCAGAATTTCCATCGAAAGCTCCGTTGGATCGTCAAGGGACGCTGTGACTCTAGCAATGTGCTCGAAGCTGTACTCTGCTGCCACAGGATTGGTCGCAAGCAAAGGCACCACTGAGATGCCATGATCCAGTATACGCAGCAACCGATTTCCTGCGCGCGCTTTCGTCCCCTGCCGCACAAGGAACACCTGGAAATCCATTTCAAACAGCTAGTGCTCTGTATACCAAGGTCGTTTAACCTCTYGGCGAGAGTGTTTTTTAAGCCTCGCAACACAGAATCCCTTTTTCCTCAAACGCACATACTGATTCCCACACTCCAAAGTGATCCCTAAAATTCGCCGATGCGCTATTGCTTGCCTCCTCACTCATATTTTCATTTTCCTGGACTTTCGCAATCCCGTGATCAACAACCAAACCAGAACCTGCTACAATTCTCTTCAAATGCCACAAAGTAGCTCCAAAATGTGGCACAAGTCCGTATGAAAAAGCTCAAGGAAATCAATCGTTGTGTATTCCTGAGCTATGGCATTCTCAATGCCCCTTAACTGTTTTCTCCTCCCTGATAGAACGAGAAAAATATGAACTAAAACTCAAGCAGTAMGCTCAGTCCTGAGGCGGCATTCATCGCCTCACCAAAGCTCCAGCGGCATTCACAGACRGTAGACTCAGAATAACAACTCGCTGAGCACAACCGTGAGCAACGAGATCTGGCCGACACTCACGGAGCCAATCAAACAGGGGCGTGCTTGGTGGACGCAGTTCGACTGGCGCAGCTGCAAGCCGATAGTCGAGCAGAGCCTCGGGTCCACGCCTGGGCGAAGGTCTAGGGAAAACGAGCGCGTGGGCGCGCGGCGATGGCGTCGCCTCCAACATGAGGAATAAAAAGGCGGGCACACCAAAAGGCAAAACTCCCCCCGCTCAGGCGCTCGGCGTTCCAAAAACGGGGTTTGAGAGAGAGAGAGTCACCAACTGTGCAGCGAACCACGCTCRCAACCACGGCATCTGGAGTGAAACCGCACGAGTACAGCGCGGGGGACTGTGCGCGCGTACGAGCGGCATATTTGGCGTAGTTCAAAAATTTACCGGGATGGGCCAAKGGGCATCTTCAGCGTTGATTTTGGAAGCCCTCATTGAGCTTTGGCCAATTTTCAACGCCCTGAACTCCGTGTTTGCTCTTTCACTAAGTTACATCTCGCTCCGTCGTGTACAGATGAATCCCATTCGCCGCTCGGTCCGGGCCTGAATATTCATTCGGTAATCCACTTGCAATTTAGATCTTGCAATACTGTAGGGTGGATCTTGCCTGCTACAGTATACTATAGTAGAGCTGTAAAACTCTCCACTGTACAGTACCCGGCAACTCTCAATCGTCCACCCCATTCAGCCATGGAGAAGACTTTTGCATAATATATAATTTGATTGACATTTTTGTCTTGTATAATCAACATTCAAATTGCATAAGAATTGAGCATACCAAATGTGGGTTTTAAAAAAGTAAAACTCCATTTTTGGTGAATTACTTCATTTAAAATACATAGTTTTACATGATAATTCATTGAAGAGCATTGATGATGAATTTTTTAATTTTGATTGTGGCAATATGTAAGAAACATCCACACATACATCTTCTCTTCAATAAACATCTCCAAAGAGTTTTAGAATTTCCTCACAACGGTTTCAAAATTTGTGGTGACAATGTGTAAATTTCGAAAAATTGATATTTCTTTATTGTAATTATATTTTGCTATTTGAACTTCACATTGTTATTAGTTTTGTACATTTAATCATGATGGTAGAGTTGCTTTGCCAAAATCTAATTACAATGAAGAAATATCTATTTTTTTAGACATCTATAAATAGTGGTAGAGCATTTTAGGCAAGAATCTACAAGGAGCAATTTCAAAAATGGGACAAAATTAGGTGTTCCTCAATTTGCTTTAATTGGCTAAGCAAGTTTCAGGTCTTCATGTAGATTTTTCATGGGCCACACTAGCTACACTTATTTGTTCTCATAATGTATGTGACACTAACTTATCAAAGTCACACAATTTAAAATTAGTGCAATTTAAAATACTCATGTATTGTACCAATTTCCACAAAAATAAAATTTTGTTTGTTCTAACATAAGATTCCAAGTGAAGTTAATTCCCTCCCATACCTATCCACAAACTAAAACTCCTTGTAACTTTCATCTCACTAATCAAAATGGAATGATTCAAAGCTTTCCAAATATTTATAAATATAAAGAATCAAATTCAAATATTTATTTATGAAAAAGGGATTTTTAAAGAAGTTTTTTGAGCTGCCCAGGCTGCCAGACAACCAATGAAAATCACATTTCATACAATAACTTTTTCACCAAGTTGTCAATAGTTATGAAAAATTTTGGGCCTTAAAGCTACTCCTTGGGTACATGTTGTGTGAAATTTTCAAAGAAAAAAAAAATAAAAACTCCATTCGGTGTGAGCTAATCAAAATTGTTAAGTTGCCAAAAAAAAAACAGTTTGGACATTTAGGGGTTAATGGAGAGGTTTGAACTTTGAACATGAAATGGGGTAGAGATTCTTGAAAATTACACATACCCATGTCTTCTAGTTTCTCCGCCTTCAAGTAGTTTTGAGATGAATATAGGAACCCAAGCACAGTTGACAACAAGGTTTTTTTTGTGGTTTTCAGACAAATGGTTATGTGGCTTTTCTTTCCAAGAAGGTTTTGAGTTTCTTGGCTCCTTCATTTTAGAGGCTTGAATTGAAAGAGGCCAATTTTGAGTATGCAATTTCAAATATGTAATTTTTGTATGCAATTTTTAAATATTTTGGTTTTGCACAAAAAATATAACAAGGTTTTGGAAACATTGTGGCGACACTATGCTGAACCATGATTATAGTCTAACATTTTTTAACACATTACCCTCTTTTTTTCCTATAGGCTAGAATGACCTACACAACAAAATTAGGTTTTATAAAATCTTAATGAAAAAAACTCACAACGATTTCAATTTTGACAAGAAAAATGTAAATCTTTCAAAAATCCTTATGAAATCAATTTCCGTGCACATGAGTTTTTTTTCCTTCAACACACCTATCCAATAAATATGCCTAATTCCTCAAGTGGTTGGCAATTTGGTGCCTTGGGCGTGTAGGGTTAACCAGTGAGATTCCAAGCCAGCCTAAAGTAATTACCACATAATAATTATGTTGGCAATCACCGCTCTAGTTGTTTTTTTTTTTGTTTTTTTTTTTCAAAACTATCAATGGTCTAATTTTTTTTAAATTTAATACTTTCGAAACAACCACCAATGTCTTTATTTTATTTTTATTTTTATTTTTGAAACAATCACTAGTTTATTTATTTTTATTTTATTTCATTTTTGAAGCAATCATGGATTTATTAAAACCAAATTTGTCACCATTGGAACACATAATTAACATTGCAACAAATTTCACTGCAACTAGTTCCAGTTGATTCCATATGATCAACTTCAAGAAGATTAATAACTGATGGATCCTCAAGGTAGGGGGCTCTTAAAGCATTCACTAACCCAAAGCTACATTTTATTTTTTATATTATACATTTGAAGAGGGGTCACTTTATTAGACACCCCTTAATAAATAACCACTGTATTTCAACTTCAAAATTTGCAACTAATTTCACAAAGGTCCAATAAAATCAATGATTAAAACGTCTTTACAAGTAAACTACCTTTAGTTATTAGTATTACACAACCTTTAGCTAGTGCATCCTTCTTTTTTTTAATGGCAAGCTTGAC
Organism: Pleurozium schreberi; assembly: GCA_006891605.1. Lineage (NCBI taxonomy): Eukaryota > Viridiplantae > Streptophyta > Bryopsida > Hypnales > Hylocomiaceae > Pleurozium > Pleurozium schreberi. The sequence continues at coordinate 4,800 of VACF01000902.1, read as the reverse complement.
TTTGGACTTTCGTCTTTGGAATTTTCATTTTCTTCTACTTGTGAAGAAGAGGAGGACGCCGCGTCTGAATCTTGTACATTATTCTCTTCTTCCAAAGTTAAAGCTTCAATTCCCCAAGTGTAGGACTCCATTAAAGCTTTAACATTTTCCAAAGTTAAAGCTTCGATTTCCCAAGTGTAGGGCTCCGTTGGAGCAAGGGCGTCGCCTGGACACAATTCATCAATAAATTTGTTCCACGCACTTGGAAAAAATTTGATGGCTTCCTTGTTGTGATAATTGATGTCTGCTGCATGTTGATAGAAGAGCCATCGAAGTTTCGAATTGGTGCAGCTTGACCGAAATGGAAAACGGATCCGTTTGGTGGCCAAAACTTGGGGGTTGAGGTAACACAAAAGTTGTGCAATTTTTCTCATCTGTCAACCATGGCTTTTGCTTCTTCTTTTCCACCTTCACCTTCTCATCATTTTGCCAAGCTTTGAGGATTTGGAATCTCCACATAATCATATGTGGTGGGGTTGTGTTTACCAATTTGGGATGATGTAAGTGAAATGCCATTTTTGTAATTACACTTTTCGAATGAAATAGAGTTGGTGGAACTTGTCTAATAATTTGACCTTAACTTTACACAATATAGTTAATGAGATAGAGCATTCAACAAAGAAAGTCTTGAATGGAAGGAGTAAATCATATTTTTAATATTACGTTGATTTCTTATTTATACATGATACTTCAGAATATTGCTTTTACTTTGGAAACAACGCTTTTACTTTGGAAACATTGCTTTTACTTTGGAAACAACACTTTTACTTTGGAAGCAATGCTTTATGCTTTCAGTTTTAAAAATATGTTTTTACTTTAGAATCAATACTTTTACTTTGAAAACAAGGTTGCTAGCATGTGAGCGGTGAGCCTGTGAGCGGGAAAAAAAATTCATGCAAAAACAAAAAAAAGTGAGTATAGGCTTGAAGCTGCCTATTTCTTTATTAAGAAATTGGGCATTTAATTGCCTAAGAAAAACCCTCCTTGAGAGACACTCGCTGTAATTATTGATACTCCTTGCAGACTTGATGAGACTCTCATGAGGAGCCAAGTGAAGCAATTTCCTTCAGACTGTTTTTGAATCACCTTTAACACCAAAATGACCCTGGGATTCCCAATGAACTGAGCCCTGTCATAGAAGCATGTAGAGTGTCAGATTTCATAATTACTCAACTCACTTTGACGAAGATCTAACCGGATTGATTGATTGTATGCTCTTCAAAGATAATGCTACAATTTTTTGGGCCCCAGATTATGAACCAAAGTGCAACAGATGTACCTAATTGTCTCGAGGCACAATTGGTGGAATAAGCTTTTTGCAAAAGTTCCCCAAACTTTGATGAGTGCTACTGATGGCATATTTATTGTATTGAGATGCCACTTGTTTTACTAGTTAGAGGACAAGATGGAAAGTGCGAGAATCCAAAAAAAAGTGCCGAGGAGACAACATACACGTGTCACAGTAAGCCTRAACTTAGGGGTGTCCGGCGTTGCCATTCTGAGCATACAACAATCAATTATTTATTAAAAAAAATGGGGAGTAAACGAGGACGATCCCAACGGTGGACAGCTTGTGATCAAGTATACGGTACTAATAAAAAAAATCTTGGTCAAATCCGACGGTGCATTCGACTGCAGGTTCATTCGGCAAGGAAGTGTAYAGACAACCCGATGAAGTGAAGGGCAGGCTTGGCGGGAACAGACGTGGAGACTAAAAAACCTGTGGGGTCGGGATGAGTTGTCACATACAAAGCACGGCTAGGTTAGAGGGTGCGGGTCCAGCGAGGCAAAAGGACAAACCGTTTCTTAGCTGCTTTGTCGCGTTGGGAGGTCGCGTTTCGCAACCGGATCCTGGTGTCTCTTTACAATCCAGAAACGTGACCACGGCCTCTTCTGCTTGTGTGCCGCCACCAAAATTATGTTGTTCTTCAACTGTCTCCCTTGCAACCAATCTGTTGAATCCGTGGCGTTTGTCTTGCATTCGGAAAATCAGATTCATCTCTACACTTTGTCTCAAGTGTCGAGGGGATTGTTGCCTCTCTACCTCAATTGCCGGAGCAAACCAATCCGGCAGTGTTCCAATGTCCCGCTCCATTGGAATTTTGGTATTACTTCTACCCTTCTTCCCTTTCTTCTCGCCATGTTTTTTCTCTACTCGCCTCATAGCTCCACCTTCTTGTGAATTTTGAACCCCACCCCCATTAACCATACCATTGCTGCCCCTTCCCCTTCCACTCCTTCTCTACCCTCTCAGATTGCTTCGATTTATGTTTCTACAGGGCGAGGGATTCCCCTCTCCCCTCTCTCCGACTGTAATTGTTTCATCCACTGGTACTACCCCAGTTTTCGCCCTTCCCTTCATCTCTCCCTTGAATTGGATATTTGTCTTCTGCTTGCTTACGACAAAATTCTCTGGCACGGCGACGTCTTGATCTAGAGCGTCCAGTGGATTTGAAGGAGTCGAATGATTTTGAATGCCGAACCCCTCCTTTGCTCTTGGCGATAGACCTTGATGGGAACAACTCCAACCTCTTCCGATTTGTGGGTGGGCAAAATGCTCTCGGTGATGAAGCACTCCCCRGGCTTGTTGTTGTCCCCTCCACCGRAGACATGTGGCCTTGATTTTGCCCCTCTCCTCCCAATCCTCCCTTGTTTAGGGTTTTCGTCTTYTCTYGCTCTTGCTCTCGCCGCCTCACACGCCTCTTGCACGCCAGGGATCGATTGAGCAGCTTGTCCTGTGCCGCCAGACGCGCGGCCTCCTTCGCTGACACTGGATTGCTCATTTTTGTCCGGCCAAATTTCCCTCACCACTCGAAAGAGCTCCTCAGAGAAATCGCGCCTCTTCTTCCACCCTAAGATGTAAGCTACGTTGCTATGAAACAAAATTCTCCAATGTGTTGCCTTCAACACCTCTGGCAGTTGGAGTATCTTAGAGCATCGAGGGAGAGCAAGTAAATGCTTCTCGTCTAAGCAAGCAAGGACTCGTTCCCTTTGATCCTGAGTTGCCTGAATCTCTCTCAACCAAGCTTCGATGACCCGCGCTTGCTGCTCTCGAGAATGTGTTGGGACTGAAGTTGAGTTTGAGGATAAATTTGCCATCGTGTTAGTTACTTGAATTTGATAGAGGTACATACAACGATGCAGAATTCTAAGGATGAGAAGTAGTGGAGCTTTACTAAAAMCCCMAAAAATCYTGTTGCCCACCCCACTACRAAATGTCATCTCCCGCACGCAATCAGAATTGTGCGCCCGATTGTGACCTCGYGTTGAGATGCCGCAATTCCTGTAGATTGTCRCCATCGCAAGGACTCCCCAACCGCTCCCTCCCAAATTCCACTCGCAAATTGGAGTAGTCCTTGCACGAATCCAAAGCTAGAGCATAGCGACCGCTCCCAATCTGCCACTCAAAACCCTAAACCTTTGTCCTATATTGTTTCTAAATTCTCCTTCTTGTGTGAGCAAGACGAGAGTATAGGAGAAGAAAGTATTTTATGGCAAGAACGGCTATGTCCCCAAGGACGGACTCTTGTCCTGCAACGGTCTTTCGTCGGGTCGCCCTCCCCCACCCGGACTGCAACATCCTATGTAGCAAGGTCCTTTCTCTCCCAGTTCTCACACCTTGCCTTAGTAATGTGGTTGTATAAAATGAAGGACACATCAGCTTTCAACCGTACAAGTTTCTGAGTCTTTAGCACTTGAAAACCTATAACTRCGTAGTTAAAAAAAAATTCTAATTCAATGCACATTCTTCATTATTCAGCTTGAAAAAATACTCGAGGACACATTGTGTCCCCAAGGTGATTCTGGAGTTAACCACTAACTGCCCTGAAATTTCGGGCTCATTTCCAAATGGGTAGTTAAATTCCTTTGACCATTTCAAATAAAAATTTGGACAATTTCAAGGGTTAACTATTAGAAACTTTCATTTTTCATTGAAAAAAAGTACATATTTGATTATTGAGAGGTCTTCAAAGGCATATATGTCCATTAGTGTAAGAGTAAAGCTTGCCAAATTTACTTCATTTCCCGGCTTTTAGCAAAGTTTCCGAATTTCACTTGATTTGAGATCTAGAAAATTGTAATTGTCCATTTGCTTTGAAAATGGTCCCAACGGAAAGAATAAATTGTTTTCATGATTTTCACCACTTGAAAATAAAATAATGCAAGTGTTGATTTGGAGCTATTTGCAATTTCTACTTATCATAAAACATTGCATTTCAACAGTTGCAAGGTGTGTTGTGTAATGAGTTTGATAGCTTTTCATGTGAATTTAAGTTTTTTAGAAGTGCATTTTAGTGTGCTAACATTCTTTGTAGTTGTTCATGTCACCTTCTATCTAAACAAAAATTTTATATGCAAATTTTTGAAACATTAAGGAAAAAGGCATCATACTGAAAATAGGAAATGTACGTTTTTTTTGTTATAATCTTACAACTCCTATGCAATTTTGCACTCAAAATTGGTGGACACACTAATAAGCAAGTTTTTTAAACATCTATTTGGTTGGATTTTGAAAAAAGAACAATTTGCTTAATTGGGGATAACTACAAGCCAATGCTCTTTTTTCATAGTCAAAATACACTTGGAAAGGCTTGGGCATTTAGGGGTTAAATTGGATAGAAATCATGAAATGGTACAGTACTTCTGAAAGACGTCAGTGTGAACAGAGATTTTACTTTCCTCTTCCGTGAGCATCAGCTGGTGCTTTCCGAATCACGTGAGGATTGTGTAAAACAGTGTAAATGGGTTCATTTCTTTCCA